>CAXKVY010014293.1:0-18068 GCA_964058915.1 Tetropium fuscum
ACCAGGGTTATAATTGGTCGCCATGGTCTCCAAATCTCTTCATTAGAATCAAATATACATAAATTAGGCATTTTCGCAGGACCGAATACTGATGGGAACAAGTATTGGTAACAAATTTGTAAATTAAAAATTGCTAACAAATCATTTTCTGAAATCATAAAATCTGAGGTGGTACGAGATTTTTAAGCTAGAACGTTGCACTTTCTCAGTTTCTTTTTTATAATATATTTATTTATAACTTCTGACAATCGCTTAACGCTTAAATTAACGCTAAAAATACATCTGTACATAATTAGTTTCTATTCATTTTACGTAAAATGAGCTCAGGCACATCGTTCTGCGATTAATGAAAACCTAGTTATGGTCTCTTCAAGTTTACTAAATAATTTAGGGAAACACCTAAAAAAATCATTGAAAATCATTAAGACTTAATCGTTAAATTCTCAATCCCATTGGTAAAAAGTTATAAACAAAGAACCGAAGAAGTAGTGTTCACTTTTATACGTAATTCCAATTCCGTTATTTTCTGAGATTATAGAATTTTTGGTAATATTACCTCCAGATCTACAAATATATACAAAAAACCGGCCAAGTGTGAGTCGGACTCGTGCATGAAGGGTTCATTCAGTACCATTATCTATAAAAACGGCAAAAAAATCATGTCTGTTGTATGGGAGCCCTACTTAAATATTTGTTATATTTTGTTTTAACGTGTGTTGCCGTTATCAATATCGAGCAAAAACGAGCAAAAAAAAATCACGTTTGTTGTATGGGAGCCCCCTTAAATATTTGCTTTATTTTAATTTAATTATTTATTTTTCAAGTTAATATATAACTAAATATTCTGTGAATATTTCAAGCGTCTACCTGTTGCCGTTATCAAACGAGCAAAAAAATCACGTTTGTTGTATGGGAGCCCCCTTAAATATTTATTTTATTTTGTTTTTAGTATTTGTTGTTATAGCGGCAACAGAAATACATCATCTGTGAAATTTCAACTGTCTAACTATCACGGTTCATGAGATACAGCCTGGTGACAGACGGACGGACAGCGGAATCAGTAATAGAGTCCCATTTTACCCTTTGGGTACGGAACCATAAAAACGAACTATTACTAATTTTGTCCTAGTTTATGTGCATTTGACAAGGCTTAAATCTACCGCAAAGAGAAAATAATCGCTAATTTCGCAAGTTATAATTTCAAATGATAAGTGTCGTCAAGCGTCACTTGAAATTTCTGACCAATGGAATCTCCGTATAACTATATTCCCAGTTTATCTGCTTGCCCACAGCGGTATAAGGATACTTGGTTTCTACCTTATTTATTTTATCCGGCGTTTATACTGTAATAATTGTAAAACGCTATTTCAGCCTTTATTCTGAGAATAGTAATTTGGAGTATATATACTAGCATTGTAAAACCGACCATTACACGGATATTTGTAATAAATAGAAAATTTTTAACCTGGACCAATGATAATATCTTAATAAATTAAACTTCAATAATATGTTAATAAATTAACATTAATAATATGTATAACAGTTAAAACTATATAAATGGACTCTAGGGTAGTTATTCTGATTGGTTATTATTTCTATTCGATATTTTTATATAGCGATTAGAAATCAAAGGTGTTGACAATATTTTTGTCTGTGATAAAAAAATATCTAAAGTATGTAGGTACTTAATTAAGGTTGTAAATCCCATAGGTAAATGTAATAACTCACAACTAATATGTAGTTGTATAAGTATGTATCTCTCTTCTAGTTCTTGAAGTATCAACTTGATTAAAATCAATAGAGTAGAAATTTGTGAAATCTGTTTTAGGTAGGTAGTATTTATTCTGTAAATGTCACTTAATAAGTGCTAATTTTATACTTTCAGGTTGCTTGTGGCGCGGTGTCAAGATTACTGACACCACATAGAGATTTTATTACATAGGTACTAATAATACACTTTATTACACCTCAATTATTATTGCTGAATAAATTTTCTAGTCAGTAAAACAGCAAAATAAAATGTAATTAGCCTGCTTCTTTTCCTGAAGAAGCCAGAAACATATCTTATAACTTATAAATATACATTCGCGGTTGAACATATTTTTCTATAAATATGTATGTCATTAAACCAACCTTATTATAAATTAGAGAAAAATACGAGTTGGAAAAGATTCAAATAGAATTAGTTAATAAATACACAGGTCCTACAATTACTCATAAACACGTTGAAATGTAAAAATACCATGGGATGCAACAGTAATAACTTGGGATCAGGATTAAGCAACCCACTCCTACACAGAATTTACAGAAGCGCAAAATGCATTACATTTAAGAAGTCCCATTAAAATTCTTATTTTAACGAGTCACTGAAAATTTAAATTTATAAAATTCACTTATCAAAATAACAATATGAAATGCAAAATAGTGCAATGGTTTATATGGCATAAGATCATCATTTTTGTGACTTGACCAAGAAAAGAGACAAAAATTAAAGTAGATTTATTAATCCTATGTAACACAATGATTATTTTATCTTATTTTAATGTGTCAACATTGTTAACAAGGTATGATTTCATATAAAATAACAGATAAATATCACTTTCTTTGTATAGATTGTGATTATTCATATGAAGACAATAAACAATAAAAATTATATTAAGTAATTTGTATAAAACTAGTATAATATTTGATGTACAAACAGTTTCAGAGTAACACAATTTAAAATAAACATCTAATTTAATTTTGACAGGAAATAGTCATTAATGTTAATATGTTTCATAATTAGTTTATTAATAAACATTCCTAAATAAACACCTTTTGCCTTATGACTGGTTGATATTTTAAAACAAATTTAATATTTGCTATTTTTCACGATGGAACAAAGACTAGATACTCCACTTAATATGTGGATGAATGCTTTCGTGGTCGCAGTCATTTACCAGATAAATCATCATGAAAACCCTACTTATATACATGATGTTTTGAAATTGATAAGAGAGATTTTAAGAGCTGAATTTTCAGGAAAAATTAAGGGGGTGCATAGTGTATGCATGTGTATAATTTGTGTATGTATGTGTATAATTTAATTATTGTGTGTAAACTATCAATTTTGAAAAGAAAACTTGAGAGATTTTAAATAAGGAAATGTTGACCCCAGACGCATTAAAAAGTTCTGATGTGAGATATTATAAGGGTTGACTTTTTTATCCCCTTGTAATATCTCAAGGTTACAAAAACTGTCATTTTATTAGTGCAAGTTGCCCACGAAATGCCATTCTTCTAAATTCTTCCATAGTAGAGAAAGTAGGTATTAAATAAAAACACAACTTTGGAGGACTAGAGGTTTTGGAAAAAAAATATGAGATCCCCTTAATTTTTGCTGAAATTTTACCTCTTAAAATATTTCACATTAATTTAGAAACACCCTGTTTATTACCTATATGGCAACTTTTTCAAATCGAAAAGGAAGAAAAATTATAACAGTGGTAATTAAACTCCAATAACCGATTTATACAGGAGGAAGGAAAATAATATTAATTTACAGATTATCATTTGTTCAGATAAAGGACTCCTAAATATTTTGGGTTTGGCAATGTAAACAAACATAGTGATTTATATCAATATCAAGTGATTAATCTCTCAAATACATTATTGATTTTTATTGCTAGGAGAGCACTCACTGCTCTTATTTTTTAAACAATGCTTTACGCAATTCTTATCTCTAAGGCAGTAGCATTAAGTAATGTTTGAAGAAACTATTTTGCCATTTATCTGAATATTTTTAGCATGATAATTACTCCAATAACTGTTTACCTGCTCATTTGTTAATCACTTATTGACATACAAAAAATGTACCTAGATAATTAACAGATCAACCAGCTTACCTGAAGGAAGGTTGATCCAAATTATATGAGTTTTTGTCGATTCGAAGAATTACTACTTGTAGTCGCAATTTATCGGCGCTAGCTCGAACTTCAAAGTAAAAATGTTTTGTTCAGCAAAATCTACCACTGGCTACATTCATCACGTCGTATCCCAGACTACACATCATCACTGAAATTTTGAGAAGGTTTTGGCCCTAGTAGACCAAGGCTGAAAGCCTTTGAAAATGGTAAAAAGTGAATAAAAATAATAGGATGAAACCCATTGGAAAAGGAAGAGAATATAACAAAAATGAAAGGAAAAATAAATTACTGGCAATCTGAGGTCAGGAAGTGGAAGGGGGCGAGTTTTTAAGGGTAAAAAACGGTTTATCTCGATCCGGCAAACTACAAACTTTATTTTTCTTAAAAAAAATATAAGCTAACATTATATTTATGAAGCACTATTCGGTGAAGCTAGTAATACCCTTCTAGCAAATGAAGATGGGTCAGCTACAAGAGGTCTATTGTAAAATTTTACAAACATTTGCAAATTTTCCATCCACCCAGCAGTTTTGCGGATTAGCTCACAAGATACACCCCCCCTTGAGGCAGGTGAGTTTTTTTGAAATTCAAACACACTTTATGTTTGGGCAAGCATCGATTGTGGAGTTGCGAAGATCTCGGTCCAATCCATGGTGTGTGAGGGCAGATAGGACAGAAGAAATATCATCCGAAATTTCTGGTGCCACTATCATCGGAGTAGATTTATTGCCAATGAGCCAAAGAAGGCTCTGATGTTTTACAGGGTTGCTGTCAGTAGCCTTTTTATCCACCAGACTCGCGAGGGGGCGAGTCATATCAGTCATCTTCTGATTCTGCATCAGAATGTGCTGAGATTTCAACTTCTGAAGCACCGGAACCTAGGAAGAATTGTTAAATCAGGACCTAATAAAAGGAATAATGAAAGAAAACTTGGCCTGGGCGGTAGCCAGAAACAGCGACACTTACGCATTACACTGTTAGCAAAGAGCCCCAAGTTATTCTTATAAAGAGAGGAGTAATAAAGTTGAAGTGGAGTAATAAAATGGGTACTTACTTGGATTGTCTAAAACATATTCCAAAAGTTCTCGTAATCTCCGTTTTTGGGAATGCTTTGTAGTCATCTTTTAAAATGTCACTTAACTCCCGAAAAAACGTCCGATTCTAACGCTCGAAAAATTTACGGTGATGATATGTAGTCCAAGATACGACGTGATGAATGTAGCCAGTGGTAGCAAGATTTTGCTGAACAAAATATTTTTACTTTGAAGTTCAAGCTAGGGCCCCGATAAATTTCTACTACAAGTAGTAATGTGAGAAATAATAAATAATAGTAATAATAGTAATGTGAGTAATTATAAATAAAAAGTACTTACACCTATTCAAGTAAACTTCTATGTTCTTTAATTTCTTGATGGCAGTATGGTCACAATCCGTATACAAGGCCTGCACCGTATCCAACAGTGAATCAATATTACCCTTGCCACGAGGATCATGAATCCGCTCTTCCAGAAGACGGAGTCTCCTCTTCCGATCTTCGTCATGTATTATCTCCATCTTAAAAATTTACTAACTAATCACGACAATACACTATGATACATGCAGAGAGTAATGCAAATCCCTGATCCTGTAAATTAAAATACGATACATTCAAAGATAAATTAAAACATCAGGTTACCACTCAATGTTGCATTTTTTATATTGATAATAATGACAATTGCAACAATGAATGTTATTCTCGTATTTTATTACATTAGCTATCTCTCATATTATTTATATTGCCATTTAAAATTATTAAGAGGTGTATGACTTTCAAATATTAAGAAAGTACTCGTAATGTGTAAAAGGGATAAGGAATCGGGCCTGTCAAACACTTCTAGCCGAAATCTTGTAATTTCTTTGTACTAAAATGAATCAAATCTATTTACCTTATCATTACAGAAGCACGGAAGACAAACTTATATCAAAAGTCATAAAGATCACTAATAATTATTAAACACATAAAAACTATTAAATAAATCCCCGAAAAAAATCATATTTACTTTTATATCAAAGCAGCCATTTTAAAATTAATCATCGAAAAACTGATTTCGATTTACGTCACTGCTACACCGGTCGCGTAACGTAAAACGTAACTGTCTTTCCCAATGACAGTTATGATCCGATCACTTATCTTATCAGGTCTCCTATAACATTTCTCTTGATTTCAAATCATGCTATGACATTTAAACATAATGAGATTTATGTGTAGGTATATTCGACTATATATTATATAATTTGCAATTAAGGTTGTATCATTTTGTGAAAGCAAAAAAGTGTCTTTTTGGTTTCACATCTCCTCTATTCCAACCACAAAACACTTAAGTAGGTACTTTTTACCAACATTTTAGCTTTCTGTTTCTCTGAGAAAAAAGGCATAAACAATAAAGTGCACTGTACTTGTTAATCCTGGATTAAGCCTGACTTATTTTGACATATTTTCATGCAAATGTGTCAAAATAAGTCAGGCTTAAACATAATCCAGGATTAACACTTGAAATTATTACCACTTCATTACAATGTAGTGATTAGTAGTGATCTTCTCTATTCTTTTATCTGCTCTTTTTACTTGCCAATAAATTTTTCTTACACGCTCACGGCCCGCGCTACCACCACAGCGATTTATGAAGGACGAAGTCATACCAAAGAAGAAAGAGATTATACTTCTGTGGTCATACTAACTAAAAGCTGCTAGAAAATGTCGCATATATATGTGAAAAATCCACTGTTCTTTTTAAGAGCGAAATATCTATGGAACCAACTCACATAATCTTTGTAGAATATATTATTAATTAGATGGTTTGTGGAAACAACTGTCATCCATAGATTACATAGATTCTGTCCAAGAATACAAGAACAATACTCTTCTTTATGCGAGCCCGCAGACCGAGAGCACGGACAAATGACGCCGAAATCCGCTAGGGGATTACCGGCGGCCTACCTATCTTCGGGAGTCTACGTCAACCTTCGTGCTTTTCCAGTGCATGTGCTTTCTCAGGTTAAGGTGCAATTGTGCGCGGTATCGCTCTGCGCAGGGAAGAGTCCACCGCCATTAAGTTTATCTTTCGACGTATTTTGTGCCGCCCGAAACACGCGGGCTCGGTCTCCGGGTCTCCTTGTTCTAGTCTTCTTGCTTCTTGGTTCTGTCACAGAAGATAGAGCTTTCTCTCTTCTGTGGTTCTGTCTCTGTCATCGATTGTTTGACGTTTGACTTATTTTAACAAATAAATGTTTATTTTTTGTTTACATACCTGTTTTGCGGTTCGCAGGTACCGATTTTCGAAAAACGTGGTGCTAGAGCCTAAAGCCAAAGTAGGAATGTGCTAGCTTAGGTACTTTTTTTTTCCTGTAAAACTGATCTTAAGCCGGTATATCAGAAAGTCGATGGATTTACAATTTAATAATTCACGTGGATAACCTTAAAATGGATTCCAAATATAATATTGGTATTAACAAAACTGGCACAATCTCCAAGTTTCAGATGAAATTAAAGCCTACCCCTATTATTTTTAATAATAAAAATGGCTCTCCTAGTCCTAAGAAAATAAAGCTATGTGAAAAGGAAAACAAGAAAGCGATTACCAATTCCAATAATAATGGCAATAACAATTTTCACGTGAAACCAAAAATTAGTATCCAAGATCAAAGAAGAAAGTTGCCAGTGTTTGATAAGAGAAATAAGCTGTTGGAAATAATAAAAAGACATAAAATTCTAATAATACTGGGTGAAACGGGTAGTGGTAAGACTACACAGATACCGCAGTATATATTTTCAGCTAGATTGCAAGAAAATGGAATGATTGCTGTTACTCAACCTAGAAGGGTGGCTGCAATAAGTGTAGCATTGAGAGTTGCCCAGGAATATGGACAAGGGGTATGATGACTTATCAGTAGCTTCTAGTAAAGTTTGTTTCTAATATATTTGTTATTGTTACCTACTTCTTAATTTGCTATGTTAATCTTATTTTTACAGATGTCCGTAGGTGACATAGTTGGTTACACAGTGCGGTTTGAGGATGTCACATCAAAGATAACTAAAATAAAATATTTAACCGATGGTATGTTATTGCGGGAAGCCATGTTTGATAGACTATTAATGGAATATACGGTTATTATTTTGGACGAGGCACATGAGAGGACGATTCATACTGATGTATTGTTTGGTATAGTTAAAAAGGCGCAAAAAATCAGGGAGGAAAGAAAATTGTCACCTCTAAAAGTAAATAATACGTAAACATTTTCTTCATCTCATTTTTTTTTAAGCAACATTAATTGTTCTTTCCAGTAACAAATTAGTGAATAATTATTGTGTTGTAGCATAATTTTTAAATTTTATAATAATTCTGTTAATATTATAGATAATTATTATGTCAGCTACAATGGACGTAGATCACTTTTCAAGGTATTTTAATGGCTGTCAGGTTGTTTATCTCGAGGGAAGAACTTACCCAGTTAATGTATTTTATACGCTTAAACCGCACGATGATTACCAAACAAGTTGTGTGGCTACATTTTTTAAAATTCATAGGGAAGCCCCACCTAAGTAAGTAACCACCTTACTTTCCTTAATGCAATCAATCAAACTGTGACGAAATATTTCTATAACTTCTTAAACAAAATACCTATTTATTTTATGTTTTTAACTAACAAATTTACATTCTTTAGTGTGATTCGTCTTTTAGCCATGACGTCTTGATATTCTTAACTGGCCAAGAGGAGATAGAAGCTTGTGCGCATCAAATCAGGCTGTTAGCTAAAGATCCAGAAGTTCAGGGTCCGTCTGTCAAAGTTTGTACTCTGTACGCGGCTCAACCTAGTACACAGCAGATGATGGCATTTCAGCCCTCCCAACCAAATACGAGGAAAGTAGTTATTAGTACAAACATTGCAGAAACTAGTATAACGATAAGTGGCATCAAGTATGTGATTGACAGTGGCATGGTCAAAGCCAGGTAAGTGCAGCATTTTAGTTTTTCTAGGAAAAGGAAATGTACATACGTTTTTTAATAGATCGTATCACCCATCGACGGGTTTGGAATTATTGAAAGTCCAAAGGATATCTCAAGAGCAAGCCTGGCAAAGAACGGGAAGGGCCGGTAGAGATTCAGAAGGCTATTGTTACCGAATCTACACTCGATCTCAGTTTGAACTAATGAAAAAAAACATGATACCAGAAATACAGAGAGCTAATCTCAACACAGTTGCCTTACAATTATTAGCTTTAGGTATCCACTCTTTGCATTTTGATTTTATAGATAAGCCACCGAAAGAAGCAATAGTCGCTGCATTTGAACAATTGAAAGTCCTCGAAGCAGTGGAAAATATAGACTCCAATAACTTAACTGCTCTTGGCAAGAAAATGGCCAGGTTTCCATTAGATCCACGATTTTCCAAAATTCTGCTCTCCGCCCAGCAATACGGATGCCTTGAAGAAGCCTTAACAGTTATAGCACTGATCAGTAGTGAGTCAATTTTAATCAGTCCACCCAGCAAACGAGAGCAAGCCCAAAGTGTGAGGCAAAAATTTTGTTCTGCCTACGGAGACCACTTGACACTTTTAAATATATACAGAGAATACAACAATATTGGCCAGAATAACAGAAGGAGCTGGTGTCATGAACATTTTATTAATGCGAGGAATATCTTGCACGCTAGAGAAGTTAGAAACCAGCTGCAGGAGATATGCAAAAAGTGTGATATTACTGTTTCTTCGTGTGGTAGTCAAATGGATCAGCTGAGGAAATGCTTGTTGGCAGGTCTTTTTGTTAATGTGGCTGAGCTTCACAGAGATAGGCAGTACATCACGGTAAGATATGGATGTTTAAAAAACTATTTTTAAAAAATTTCGAATTAAATATAGTTATATTTTTCAACATTTACTGAGAAAATACGTGTACAATACAACTTTGATAATCCGGACAGTTTGTTTTTACATATTTCTGACACCTGAAGTGTGAATTAAGGGGGTACATTTTTTATATGTGTAGCTGTAATAAAATACACATGGCGTACAGTGTCACATACATAACCGGTATAAAAAATTATAAGGGCACAAACTCCAGACTAGAAATAATAGTATATTATGGTGAAGCCCATTTATTGATGGCTATTATGACACGGCCATGAGAATTATAACATGAGCCTTAGGCGAATGTCAGAATGAATGCGAGTGTCTTAATAGCCATTAAATATGAGTTGCATACACTATTTTTTCTACGACCAGTCATAATAAAACATCAAAAATTAACACTCATAAACGTAACTCGACCCTTTATTTTTGAAGGATGATGACCAATGACATAGCCAGGATCTCATTTTTTTTGGTGGGAGGTATGCTTGGTTCATACAGGAACTAAGAGTTACCTAAACAGCATAATAAGATAAAAATAAGATTTGCACTTTGACAGCTGTCAATTTGGGCAATTTGACATCTGATTTGAATTCAGCAATTTCAAAAACATAAACCTAGACATTAATATCAGAAAAATAAGTTATTTAAAAATCTATAAAGACTGCACGAATAAATAAACCTGTGGTGGAGCTTTGGAGCTTCCAAGGTCCGTAGCAGCCAAAGTATTGATTTTCGAGCTTTGTGCCCATTGAGACATTTGCTTGGGATGACGAAACCTAAAACATATCCAAAATCAGACGATTTTACCGAAACCCAATTTCCATAGATTATTGCGGGGTCCTTTCACCCTCTAGTAGTAAGCAGATTGCTCCCACCGCATCAGTTTCTTGGTTAGTCAAGTCCAATATTATTGGTTTATATTCAACACATGATTGTGTGCATTCATTTGGAATGATGTAGTCTTCTGCAATTATTGGTCAGAGTAATCTGTCCTAATTACAGAGGTAAAATCATAGTATATGTCTGGATAGCTGGAGTGTCTGAATTACCGAAGTAGTACTGTACTATGATTATAGTTATCGGTGTCACAAAATAACGTTTTAATAACTAATGTGATCAATCATATTTTTATTCTAAATTTTATTAAATATCCATTGTTTTGTAGCTGGACAAGAGGCAGGTTGTCCAAATCCATCCGAGTTCTTGCCTGCATGGGCAGCAACCACATTTTGTGTTGTTTACTGAAGTAGTGCAGACAAATAAATGCTACCTGAGGGGTCTCACAACAATAGAGAGTGACTGGTTAACGGAAGTCGCCCCAGAATACTTTAAAAGCCGTAATTTTAAGTTGAACAGAGACAGTTGATAATAATAATAGCGTAATTGTTTTACTACGGTGTTACTATATGATGTATTGTAAAGTTGATTCTTATTTTATTCGTTCATTACATTATAATACTTTATTAATTTCTTACGCTTTTATGTATTGTATTTGACAGAATGACATTTTTGATAAATCTCCGTACGTACATACAATAATTGGTTACATACAGTTAAATAAAAACCATCATGGATCATTGTATTGTTATATTATGCTGCTGTGATTTATTCACATATGTTATATGTTTAACACATCCCACATAATATATGGTTATCTCATCGCTATAAGTATCTATAGATCTCATAGTATGTTTCCATACATTTTGCGTGCCCAGATTTCGTGTTGTCTAACGGTAACTATATCATATCGCGTATTGTGCAATGTCAGAGAATAAAACATTTCCTCTCCATTCCAATACTTGTCTAGCACAGATAAAATTGCATAGATCAAATATTGACAGCTCAAAGCTAATAATCATCTACAAGGCCAGAGACATATTAAATATCACTGACAAGGCTGATTCGCTGATTTATAGAATCCCGTACGCCCGGCCGTCGCCCCACTGTATGGTCTGTGGCCCCACTGACAAAAAGCGATTTTTAAAATACCGTAGCGTAGTTCTGGCGCATGAGCAGTACCGTGATTTATTCACATAGAGGTTATATTTGAAATACTCGTAAAACATACATTTTGCATTATTATATTTGAAATACTCGAAAAACATACATTTTGCATTATTATATTTGAAATACTCGAAAAACATACATTTTGCATTATTATATTTGTCTAGTATATATATATATATATAATATATATATATATATATATATATATATATATATATATATATATATATATATATATATATATATATATATATATATATATATATATATATATATATATATATATATGTATATATATATATATATATATATATATATATATATATATATATATATATATATATATATATATATATATATATATATATATATATATATATATATATATATTATATATATACTAGACAAATATAATAATGCAAAATGTATGTTACATATATATATATATATGTATATATATATATATATATATATATATATATATATATATATATATATATATATATATATATATATATATATATATATATATATATATATATATATATATATATATATATATATATATATACATATATATATATATATATATATATATATATATATATATATATATATATATATATATATATATATATATATATATATATATATATATATATATATATATATATATATATATATATATATATATATATATATATATATATATATATATATATATATATATATATATATATATATATATATATATATATATATATATATATATATATATATATATATATATATATATATATATATATATATATATATATATATATATATATATATATATATATATATATATATATATATATATATATATATATATATATATATATATATATATATATATATATATATATATATATATATATATATATATAACACGAATAGTATTATAAACAAAATTTTTCACTCAAATTACCCGACGTTTTTTAAATAAAATAAACAAGCAAGGAGCAGAATTTGAAATGTAAGCAGTGTTAACTGCGCACGCTTACAATCGTGTTCGTCCATTGGTTACCGTAAGCATAGACCGTAGGGCCGCAACGGAATCACAGCTTATCATAAAAGTTGGTCATATTTTGGGTGGACGGAATACGGTATCCGGTTAAGATAGTTTGTAGATAGTTTAAAGAACGTGCTATTGCTGAACATTATATGATGGCGGGCGGACGGACGGTAATTTATAAATCAGGCTTTAAATCTCAAATTTTCATCCGAGTCTTAAATACAACTTCACATACATCAAGTACATAAAGCCCGGTTTACGCAATGACGGTTTATCATCACGGACATTAAGCCCGGTTCACACATACAAAAGCAAATATAAATTCATAACAGATGTATTTTTAAATCTATTTAAACCTAAATTTGTCCACATTATTGGATAATTTGTCCACATCATTGGACGTTTGTGTCTTGAACAAGTTATTTTTCAGTTCTTTCAAGATAAATGTTACACAAATTATTTCTATTTTAAAACGCCAATATCATCAATTGGCACGATTCGGCGATCACATACCTAGCTACCTTTGTGTCTTATCTGTGATACCTTGCCAGAGCACACTACATAACCTTTTAATTTTCAAGTTTTCATTACATTACAAATATTCGGAATGTTGTTGGATGGTTGTTGGTGTCATATTGGCGGGACAACATGCTCTCAAAGGAATGTTAACGGATCGTGCTATTACCCTATTACCGAACTTTCTGCGGTAGGGCGGACTGACGAGGGCAATTTATAAATCAGGCTATAATTCAACGGCAATTGTTTGAAAGTAACTTAAAATTTCGGAATATACCTATCCAGATCCAGTAGTTCACCGCCAGAGTAATCACATTAAACAGCAATTAACAGGTCCCGATCACAGTTGTTGTGGATGCTTTGCAATGATTACCTAATATTTACAGATTTATTATAGTTATGTTCTGTGGTTATGTCTGCTAGTGTTTTGTGCACAGTCTCTGGTACAGATAGTATAATGTTTTTGTGCTGTGTTTCTGTGTTGAAGTTGATGCGAGTCTTGAATATTGTTTGAAACTTTGTTTAAAACACAATCACATTTCGTTCATTGACATTGTCATAAAATTAAAAGTGTATGTACAATTTTACTTTTTCAGTTTAGGTGTTTTGTTAAATTTCTTTGATATGGATCTATTTTCATTTTTTTTCAAAATATTACGCCACTTAACCTAACTTTTTCTAGAATATTCTGGTGAAATACTTGTAATAATTTACTTAAAATTTCAGATATAAAATGGCTTTGATGTTAGCGTCGAGGCTCTATAGAGCTCCTGTGCTGCAGAAGTCTGCTCTGAAGCAAATACGAAACACAAATATTTACCGAACATTTGCTGATGATGGACCTAATTCTCTTAGCAGAGCTGCCCGGAGACGGCAAGCAACGCTTAAGGAGAAAATCATGGCCCCAGCAGGAGATACAGGTTAGAAATAGGATCTAATGAATTTTAAACTTCTTAATATTCTATTTATTACAGCATTCAATATTGGGAAGGGTCTGGTTGCCGGGGGTTCGTTGCTTGGTGTCGGTGCCTTAGCTTATTATGGCCTCGGCTTCGGAAAAGAAGCAGGACTGATAGATCATCAACAGTAAGAATAATATAGTCAGATTTTAATTTTATAAATAATTATTAATAATAAACAAATCAAAGTCCAGTGTAATATTTGTATAACATTATTTTAGTGTGTGGCCGGAATATGTTAAGCAACGTATCAAGACAACATACATGTACTTCGGGGGATCGGTGGCCATCACAGCTGCAAGTGCACTTGCAGCTGTGCGATCCCGTGCTATTATGAATGTAGTGATGAAAAATGGATTTATGGTAAATAAAAAATAATTACAAAAATACCAGGTACTCTGCTATAACTTTAAATTTTAGGGTATGGCAATTAGTCTAGCAGCCATTATGGGAACAGGAATGCTCGTGCAAAGCATTGAGTATCAAGAAGGATTCGGAGCTAAACAAATGGCATGGATTCTTCACACGGGAACGCTAGGGGCAATATTGGCGCCTATGTGCTTTCTAGGGGGTCCTTTGTTAATACGAGCTGCATGGTTAACGGCTGGAGTAGTTGGAGGACTTAGTACAGTCGCAGTAAGTATTTTGTTGTCTATTTATGTTTCGAAAATAGTGTTCAAGGGATGTACTTTAATTACTTTATTGCTTTGATTACTGTGCTAACACAGATAAATTTGGCAAGTGGGAATTTCTATATGGGACTTTATCTCCATACGACAGTGTAGGCGTTTTTATTATCTTAATTACTATTATTTTTTTTTCACTAGGCATGTGCACCCAGTGAGAAATTCTTATATATTGGAGGGCCTCTAGCTATGGGGTTGGGCGTAGTTTTTGCTTCATCTATTGGGTCAATGTTTCTCCCACCAAGTACGGCTTTAGGAGCTGGTCTCTACTCGATATCCCTATATGGGGGCCTTCTCTTATTCTCTGTGTTTCTTCTTCACGACACCCAACGAATTGTCGCTCAGGCTGAAAGGTATCCAGCAAATCCTGCAATGTTTGGAGTTAGACCGTATGATCCTATCAATGCGTAAGTACTTCGAAAATAAGTTTTTAATTTGATACCGTATAAGTCCTTACATAATATAACTAGGAAAATATTATACTTGCTATGCAGTAGGTACTAGAGTACAGTATAATTATCGACAAGCAGTGTTGCCAAAATGATCTGAGATCATCGGAATTGAATTAAAAATCGTGACGTTTTTAAAAGTCATATAAAAGGGACCAAAATAGATTGAAGGAAAGAATAAAAGTTTATAAAAACAAATATGTATTTATTTTCTGCATTCATCAAACATTTTTAAAAATTGGAAAACAAAAACACGTTATTGCACAGTATATTTAAGAAATGTAGTACCTAGTTAGTCAGAATCGCTAGATTCATCTTTTTTAATTAAATATGTCGCTTTAGTTCCTAACTTTTGAATCATATTTTTGTTTAGGTCAAAATCATAGCATGTATCCTTTCCCATTAACCGTTTGGTATGCAAGATTCCTTCAACAGTATCAACTTTTAATTGGTTTCGAAACTGTGTTTTTGTTAAATTTTTCTGAGAATATTCTCTCTACAGCAGCACTTCAATGGGGGTAAACACAAAATATAAAAAACAAACTTAACTAAAGTTGGGGTCTTTAGGGAATCATCACCTATTTTGACCAATGCGATTTTTTTCCAAAACATCACCAGCTAGGACCAGCTAGATGTTTATGAAAATACTGCATACTGCGAAATGAACTCAAAATTAATTTTGTTTTAATATTAAAAATTTAGATATTTTGTAAGTCACGCCTTTCACAGAGTTATTTTGTATACTTAATACGATTTTAAATTTGCCATAAAATTTTTAAACAGTTCAATAGACGAGAAAAGTCGTGACACCACGAAAGTGCCTGTGTAAGTGAAAGGTTGTTAGTGCCTGACTGATTCCAAACACAAATAATTCGCATGTAAATTTTTGCTAAGAAATATTTTTGATATAAATTTAAAGATGTTTTATCAATCAATTCCATGAACTTCTATAGTTAAGCCAATTAGACAAGGGTTGAAAATTTTTGTAACCAAAAAAATAATAGTAGGGTGAAACCCCTTGGAAAAGGAAGAGAATATAATAAAATTGAAAGGAAAAATAATTTCCAGCCAAACTATGGAAGTCCTATGGAAAATAGTTAAATGGCAAAGTTGTAGGTAATAAAAAGACCTGCAACTTTTGTATTGACACTTTTTTCACATAACTTTATTAGCTAATTTTTGGTTTTTTATTTTTCTTTTACAAAAATTTTTTTTTTAAAGAAATTTGGTGAAAACTCCTTTTTATGCTCCAAACACACTGTAATTTTTTTAATTTAAAATATTTATTTTTTCACCTTATTTTGAATTAATATCAAAAGAGCACCCTAATTTTCAATCGAAAATATCTGCTGTTTTAAAAAAGTCGGTGGGCTTTTTGTTCGTTGAAATCTCTATTTTATGATGGTGTAAAAAAATATATACATTATTATAATAAATGTTCTCAGAAAATGCAAAGAAACGAAAAGAACTCGAATCCGGTTTTTTTTTAATCATTATGTACAATTTTGAGCTATTTATTAAAATTTACACTTTAATTACTCGAAAAACTTAAGATTCCATGTTACATTGCTAAACAAAAAAATTGCAAAGCCAAATATACTACTATAATTAACAACCAAATAAGTTAATAAAGTTAATATTTAATAAGACATCTACAATATTTTGAGAAAGTTGTAGAATCTTCTTCAAATTATGTGTGTAGATGCCTATTTATTGCTATTTTAAGATAACTTATATACCTGAGTGACCTACGGAAAATTTTAGCTCATCAGAAGGTATTTGTAAATATAAATCAAATCTATTTATAAATGTAAAAATGATAAATATAACACTGAATCAATTAAGATTTCGAAAATATCAATTAGCAAAAATTATATCATCTTTCATATTGGCAAATCTCCCACCCACAGAAGGCGCAGCAGAACAACATTGTTACAGGGCATATTATCAGCTTCAAACTTGGCTGGGTAACGAACTGACAGCAACACTTGTAACTTTCATGTCGATAGTTTTATTTTGTTTCTACATGCCGATTGTTTGTTAACATAATTTTGCATGTTGCTTAATTGAATAAAAAATATACAATTTTTGCAGGTCTATTTCAATCTACCTGGATACTATAAATATCTTCATCAGAATAGCGACCATTTTGGCAGGCGGGCAGAACCGTAAGAAGTGAGCTTAATTTAATTTTCATTTTACTTTATAAAATACCTTTGCAAAATTGTATTTAAAATAAAAAGTAGCTCTAAGTTCTTTTGTGAAAATAAACTATTACTGTATGATAGTGTATATATATTTATTTTAGGATAGGGTAAGGCTAGATATACAAAAGAGGCTGTAATTCTCATAATTTTATTCAAGCTTTGTATTCACAATGATTTGAGTTAGTTTATAATTACAATAAATAACTTCCACAATAGTAGCAGTTTTCCTTTTGAGAAATATTTAGTTGGAGTTAAGTTTTAGGATATACATCTTTGGATACAAGTGCAGTCTTAATGGAAAATTAATCAATGGTGGCATGCAAATGAAAACCAACTTTTATTTATGGCACATTGATATACACTTGGGAGAGAAAATTATGAAGAATATTCAAAAT
>CAXKVY010014294.1:0-21192 GCA_964058915.1 Tetropium fuscum
AATGCATTACATTTAAGAAGTCCCATTAAAATTCTTATTTTAACGAGTCACTGAAAATTTAAATTTATAAAATTCACTTATCAAAATAACAATATGAAATGCAAAATAGTGCAATGGTTTATATGGCATAAGATCATCATTTTTGTGACTTGACCAAGAAAAGAGACAAAAATTAAAGTAGATTTATTAATCCTATGTAACACAATGATTATTTTATCTTATTTTAATGTGTCAACATTGTTAACAAGGTATGATTTCATATAAAATAACAGATAAATATCACTTTCTTTGTATAGATTGTGATTATTCATATGAAGACAATAAACAATAAAAATTATATTAAGTAATTTGTATAAAACTAGTATAATATTTGATGTACAAACAGTTTCAGAGTAACACAATTTAAAATAAACATCTAATTTAATTTTGACAGGAAATAGTCATTAATGTTAATATGTTTCATAATTAGTTTATTAATAAACATTCCTAAATAAACACCTTTTGCCTTATGACTGGTTGATATTTTAAAACAAATTTAATATTTGCTATTTTTCACGATGGAACAAAGACTAGATACTCCACTTAATATGTGGATGAATGCTTTCGTGGTCGCAGTCATTTACCAGATAAATCATCATGAAAACCCTACTTATATACATGATGTTTTGAAATTGATAAGAGAGATTTTAAGAGCTGAATTTTCAGGAAAAATTAAGGGGGTGCATAGTGTATGCATGTGTATAATTTGTGTATGTATGTGTATAATTTAATTATTGTGTGTAAACTATCAATTTTGAAAAGAAAACTTGAGAGATTTTAAATAAGGAAATGTTGACCCCAGACGCATTAAAAAGTTCTGATGTGAGATATTATAAGGGTTGACTTTTTTATCCCCTTGTAATATCTCAAGGTTACAAAAACTGTCATTTTATTAGTGCAAGTTGCCCACGAAATGCCATTCTTCTAAATTCTTCCATAGTAGAGAAAGTAGGTATTAAATAAAAACACAACTTTGGAGGACTAGAGGTTTTGGAAAAAAAATATGAGATCCCCTTAATTTTTGCTGAAATTTTACCTCTTAAAATATTTCACATTAATTTAGAAACACCCTGTTTATTACCTATATGGCAACTTTTTCAAATCGAAAAGGAAGAAAAATTATAACAGTGGTAATTAAACTCCAATAACCGATTTATACAGGAGGAAGGAAAATAATATTAATTTACAGATTATCATTTGTTCAGATAAAGGACTCCTAAATATTTTGGGTTTGGCAATGTAAACAAACATAGTGATTTATATCAATATCAAGTGATTAATCTCTCAAATACATTATTGATTTTTATTGCTAGGAGAGCACTCACTGCTCTTATTTTTTAAACAATGCTTTACGCAATTCTTATCTCTAAGGCAGTAGCATTAAGTAATGTTTGAAGAAACTATTTTGCCATTTATCTGAATATTTTTAGCATGATAATTACTCCAATAACTGTTTACCTGCTCATTTGTTAATCACTTATTGACATACAAAAAATGTACCTAGATAATTAACAGATCAACCAGCTTACCTGAAGGAAGGTTGATCCAAATTATATGAGTTTTTGTCGATTCGAAGAATTACTACTTGTAGTCGCAATTTATCGGCGCTAGCTCGAACTTCAAAGTAAAAATGTTTTGTTCAGCAAAATCTACCACTGGCTACATTCATCACGTCGTATCCCAGACTACACATCATCACTGAAATTTTGAGAAGGTTTTGGCCCTAGTAGACCAAGGCTGAAAGCCTTTGAAAATGGTAAAAAGTGAATAAAAATAATAGGATGAAACCCATTGGAAAAGGAAGAGAATATAACAAAAATGAAAGGAAAAATAAATTACTGGCAATCTGAGGTCAGGAAGTGGAAGGGGGCGAGTTTTTAAGGGTAAAAAACGGTTTATCTCGATCCGGCAAACTACAAACTTTATTTTTCTTAAAAAAAATATAAGCTAACATTATATTTATGAAGCACTATTCGGTGAAGCTAGTAATACCCTTCTAGCAAATGAAGATGGGTCAGCTACAAGAGGTCTATTGTAAAATTTTACAAACATTTGCAAATTTTCCATCCACCCAGCAGTTTTGCGGATTAGCTCACAAGATACACCCCCCCTTGAGGCAGGTGAGTTTTTTTGAAATTCAAACACACTTTATGTTTGGGCAAGCATCGATTGTGGAGTTGCGAAGATCTCGGTCCAATCCATGGTGTGTGAGGGCAGATAGGACAGAAGAAATATCATCCGAAATTTCTGGTGCCACTATCATCGGAGTAGATTTATTGCCAATGAGCCAAAGAAGGCTCTGATGTTTTACAGGGTTGCTGTCAGTAGCCTTTTTATCCACCAGACTCGCGAGGGGGCGAGTCATATCAGTCATCTTCTGATTCTGCATCAGAATGTGCTGAGATTTCAACTTCTGAAGCACCGGAACCTAGGAAGAATTGTTAAATCAGGACCTAATAAAAGGAATAATGAAAGAAAACTTGGCCTGGGCGGTAGCCAGAAACAGCGACACTTACGCATTACACTGTTAGCAAAGAGCCCCAAGTTATTCTTATAAAGAGAGGAGTAATAAAGTTGAAGTGGAGTAATAAAATGGGTACTTACTTGGATTGTCTAAAACATATTCCAAAAGTTCTCGTAATCTCCGTTTTTGGGAATGCTTTGTAGTCATCTTTTAAAATGTCACTTAACTCCCGAAAAAACGTCCGATTCTAACGCTCGAAAAATTTACGGTGATGATATGTAGTCCAAGATACGACGTGATGAATGTAGCCAGTGGTAGCAAGATTTTGCTGAACAAAATATTTTTACTTTGAAGTTCAAGCTAGGGCCCCGATAAATTTCTACTACAAGTAGTAATGTGAGAAATAATAAATAATAGTAATAATAGTAATGTGAGTAATTATAAATAAAAAGTACTTACACCTATTCAAGTAAACTTCTATGTTCTTTAATTTCTTGATGGCAGTATGGTCACAATCCGTATACAAGGCCTGCACCGTATCCAACAGTGAATCAATATTACCCTTGCCACGAGGATCATGAATCCGCTCTTCCAGAAGACGGAGTCTCCTCTTCCGATCTTCGTCATGTATTATCTCCATCTTAAAAATTTACTAACTAATCACGACAATACACTATGATACATGCAGAGAGTAATGCAAATCCCTGATCCTGTAAATTAAAATACGATACATTCAAAGATAAATTAAAACATCAGGTTACCACTCAATGTTGCATTTTTTATATTGATAATAATGACAATTGCAACAATGAATGTTATTCTCGTATTTTATTACATTAGCTATCTCTCATATTATTTATATTGCCATTTAAAATTATTAAGAGGTGTATGACTTTCAAATATTAAGAAAGTACTCGTAATGTGTAAAAGGGATAAGGAATCGGGCCTGTCAAACACTTCTAGCCGAAATCTTGTAATTTCTTTGTACTAAAATGAATCAAATCTATTTACCTTATCATTACAGAAGCACGGAAGACAAACTTATATCAAAAGTCATAAAGATCACTAATAATTATTAAACACATAAAAACTATTAAATAAATCCCCGAAAAAAATCATATTTACTTTTATATCAAAGCAGCCATTTTAAAATTAATCATCGAAAAACTGATTTCGATTTACGTCACTGCTACACCGGTCGCGTAACGTAAAACGTAACTGTCTTTCCCAATGACAGTTATGATCCGATCACTTATCTTATCAGGTCTCCTATAACATTTCTCTTGATTTCAAATCATGCTATGACATTTAAACATAATGAGATTTATGTGTAGGTATATTCGACTATATATTATATAATTTGCAATTAAGGTTGTATCATTTTGTGAAAGCAAAAAAGTGTCTTTTTGGTTTCACATCTCCTCTATTCCAACCACAAAACACTTAAGTAGGTACTTTTTACCAACATTTTAGCTTTCTGTTTCTCTGAGAAAAAAGGCATAAACAATAAAGTGCACTGTACTTGTTAATCCTGGATTAAGCCTGACTTATTTTGACATATTTTCATGCAAATGTGTCAAAATAAGTCAGGCTTAAACATAATCCAGGATTAACACTTGAAATTATTACCACTTCATTACAATGTAGTGATTAGTAGTGATCTTCTCTATTCTTTTATCTGCTCTTTTTACTTGCCAATAAATTTTTCTTACACGCTCACGGCCCGCGCTACCACCACAGCGATTTATGAAGGACGAAGTCATACCAAAGAAGAAAGAGATTATACTTCTGTGGTCATACTAACTAAAAGCTGCTAGAAAATGTCGCATATATATGTGAAAAATCCACTGTTCTTTTTAAGAGCGAAATATCTATGGAACCAACTCACATAATCTTTGTAGAATATATTATTAATTAGATGGTTTGTGGAAACAACTGTCATCCATAGATTACATAGATTCTGTCCAAGAATACAAGAACAATACTCTTCTTTATGCGAGCCCGCAGACCGAGAGCACGGACAAATGACGCCGAAATCCGCTAGGGGATTACCGGCGGCCTACCTATCTTCGGGAGTCTACGTCAACCTTCGTGCTTTTCCAGTGCATGTGCTTTCTCAGGTTAAGGTGCAATTGTGCGCGGTATCGCTCTGCGCAGGGAAGAGTCCACCGCCATTAAGTTTATCTTTCGACGTATTTTGTGCCGCCCGAAACACGCGGGCTCGGTCTCCGGGTCTCCTTGTTCTAGTCTTCTTGCTTCTTGGTTCTGTCACAGAAGATAGAGCTTTCTCTCTTCTGTGGTTCTGTCTCTGTCATCGATTGTTTGACGTTTGACTTATTTTAACAAATAAATGTTTATTTTTTGTTTACATACCTGTTTTGCGGTTCGCAGGTACCGATTTTCGAAAAACGTGGTGCTAGAGCCTAAAGCCAAAGTAGGAATGTGCTAGCTTAGGTACTTTTTTTTTCCTGTAAAACTGATCTTAAGCCGGTATATCAGAAAGTCGATGGATTTACAATTTAATAATTCACGTGGATAACCTTAAAATGGATTCCAAATATAATATTGGTATTAACAAAACTGGCACAATCTCCAAGTTTCAGATGAAATTAAAGCCTACCCCTATTATTTTTAATAATAAAAATGGCTCTCCTAGTCCTAAGAAAATAAAGCTATGTGAAAAGGAAAACAAGAAAGCGATTACCAATTCCAATAATAATGGCAATAACAATTTTCACGTGAAACCAAAAATTAGTATCCAAGATCAAAGAAGAAAGTTGCCAGTGTTTGATAAGAGAAATAAGCTGTTGGAAATAATAAAAAGACATAAAATTCTAATAATACTGGGTGAAACGGGTAGTGGTAAGACTACACAGATACCGCAGTATATATTTTCAGCTAGATTGCAAGAAAATGGAATGATTGCTGTTACTCAACCTAGAAGGGTGGCTGCAATAAGTGTAGCATTGAGAGTTGCCCAGGAATATGGACAAGGGGTATGATGACTTATCAGTAGCTTCTAGTAAAGTTTGTTTCTAATATATTTGTTATTGTTACCTACTTCTTAATTTGCTATGTTAATCTTATTTTTACAGATGTCCGTAGGTGACATAGTTGGTTACACAGTGCGGTTTGAGGATGTCACATCAAAGATAACTAAAATAAAATATTTAACCGATGGTATGTTATTGCGGGAAGCCATGTTTGATAGACTATTAATGGAATATACGGTTATTATTTTGGACGAGGCACATGAGAGGACGATTCATACTGATGTATTGTTTGGTATAGTTAAAAAGGCGCAAAAAATCAGGGAGGAAAGAAAATTGTCACCTCTAAAAGTAAATAATACGTAAACATTTTCTTCATCTCATTTTTTTTTAAGCAACATTAATTGTTCTTTCCAGTAACAAATTAGTGAATAATTATTGTGTTGTAGCATAATTTTTAAATTTTATAATAATTCTGTTAATATTATAGATAATTATTATGTCAGCTACAATGGACGTAGATCACTTTTCAAGGTATTTTAATGGCTGTCAGGTTGTTTATCTCGAGGGAAGAACTTACCCAGTTAATGTATTTTATACGCTTAAACCGCACGATGATTACCAAACAAGTTGTGTGGCTACATTTTTTAAAATTCATAGGGAAGCCCCACCTAAGTAAGTAACCACCTTACTTTCCTTAATGCAATCAATCAAACTGTGACGAAATATTTCTATAACTTCTTAAACAAAATACCTATTTATTTTATGTTTTTAACTAACAAATTTACATTCTTTAGTGTGATTCGTCTTTTAGCCATGACGTCTTGATATTCTTAACTGGCCAAGAGGAGATAGAAGCTTGTGCGCATCAAATCAGGCTGTTAGCTAAAGATCCAGAAGTTCAGGGTCCGTCTGTCAAAGTTTGTACTCTGTACGCGGCTCAACCTAGTACACAGCAGATGATGGCATTTCAGCCCTCCCAACCAAATACGAGGAAAGTAGTTATTAGTACAAACATTGCAGAAACTAGTATAACGATAAGTGGCATCAAGTATGTGATTGACAGTGGCATGGTCAAAGCCAGGTAAGTGCAGCATTTTAGTTTTTCTAGGAAAAGGAAATGTACATACGTTTTTTAATAGATCGTATCACCCATCGACGGGTTTGGAATTATTGAAAGTCCAAAGGATATCTCAAGAGCAAGCCTGGCAAAGAACGGGAAGGGCCGGTAGAGATTCAGAAGGCTATTGTTACCGAATCTACACTCGATCTCAGTTTGAACTAATGAAAAAAAACATGATACCAGAAATACAGAGAGCTAATCTCAACACAGTTGCCTTACAATTATTAGCTTTAGGTATCCACTCTTTGCATTTTGATTTTATAGATAAGCCACCGAAAGAAGCAATAGTCGCTGCATTTGAACAATTGAAAGTCCTCGAAGCAGTGGAAAATATAGACTCCAATAACTTAACTGCTCTTGGCAAGAAAATGGCCAGGTTTCCATTAGATCCACGATTTTCCAAAATTCTGCTCTCCGCCCAGCAATACGGATGCCTTGAAGAAGCCTTAACAGTTATAGCACTGATCAGTAGTGAGTCAATTTTAATCAGTCCACCCAGCAAACGAGAGCAAGCCCAAAGTGTGAGGCAAAAATTTTGTTCTGCCTACGGAGACCACTTGACACTTTTAAATATATACAGAGAATACAACAATATTGGCCAGAATAACAGAAGGAGCTGGTGTCATGAACATTTTATTAATGCGAGGAATATCTTGCACGCTAGAGAAGTTAGAAACCAGCTGCAGGAGATATGCAAAAAGTGTGATATTACTGTTTCTTCGTGTGGTAGTCAAATGGATCAGCTGAGGAAATGCTTGTTGGCAGGTCTTTTTGTTAATGTGGCTGAGCTTCACAGAGATAGGCAGTACATCACGGTAAGATATGGATGTTTAAAAAACTATTTTTAAAAAATTTCGAATTAAATATAGTTATATTTTTCAACATTTACTGAGAAAATACGTGTACAATACAACTTTGATAATCCGGACAGTTTGTTTTTACATATTTCTGACACCTGAAGTGTGAATTAAGGGGGTACATTTTTTATATGTGTAGCTGTAATAAAATACACATGGCGTACAGTGTCACATACATAACCGGTATAAAAAATTATAAGGGCACAAACTCCAGACTAGAAATAATAGTATATTATGGTGAAGCCCATTTATTGATGGCTATTATGACACGGCCATGAGAATTATAACATGAGCCTTAGGCGAATGTCAGAATGAATGCGAGTGTCTTAATAGCCATTAAATATGAGTTGCATACACTATTTTTTCTACGACCAGTCATAATAAAACATCAAAAATTAACACTCATAAACGTAACTCGACCCTTTATTTTTGAAGGATGATGACCAATGACATAGCCAGGATCTCATTTTTTTTGGTGGGAGGTATGCTTGGTTCATACAGGAACTAAGAGTTACCTAAACAGCATAATAAGATAAAAATAAGATTTGCACTTTGACAGCTGTCAATTTGGGCAATTTGACATCTGATTTGAATTCAGCAATTTCAAAAACATAAACCTAGACATTAATATCAGAAAAATAAGTTATTTAAAAATCTATAAAGACTGCACGAATAAATAAACCTGTGGTGGAGCTTTGGAGCTTCCAAGGTCCGTAGCAGCCAAAGTATTGATTTTCGAGCTTTGTGCCCATTGAGACATTTGCTTGGGATGACGAAACCTAAAACATATCCAAAATCAGACGATTTTACCGAAACCCAATTTCCATAGATTATTGCGGGGTCCTTTCACCCTCTAGTAGTAAGCAGATTGCTCCCACCGCATCAGTTTCTTGGTTAGTCAAGTCCAATATTATTGGTTTATATTCAACACATGATTGTGTGCATTCATTTGGAATGATGTAGTCTTCTGCAATTATTGGTCAGAGTAATCTGTCCTAATTACAGAGGTAAAATCATAGTATATGTCTGGATAGCTGGAGTGTCTGAATTACCGAAGTAGTACTGTACTATGATTATAGTTATCGGTGTCACAAAATAACGTTTTAATAACTAATGTGATCAATCATATTTTTATTCTAAATTTTATTAAATATCCATTGTTTTGTAGCTGGACAAGAGGCAGGTTGTCCAAATCCATCCGAGTTCTTGCCTGCATGGGCAGCAACCACATTTTGTGTTGTTTACTGAAGTAGTGCAGACAAATAAATGCTACCTGAGGGGTCTCACAACAATAGAGAGTGACTGGTTAACGGAAGTCGCCCCAGAATACTTTAAAAGCCGTAATTTTAAGTTGAACAGAGACAGTTGATAATAATAATAGCGTAATTGTTTTACTACGGTGTTACTATATGATGTATTGTAAAGTTGATTCTTATTTTATTCGTTCATTACATTATAATACTTTATTAATTTCTTACGCTTTTATGTATTGTATTTGACAGAATGACATTTTTGATAAATCTCCGTACGTACATACAATAATTGGTTACATACAGTTAAATAAAAACCATCATGGATCATTGTATTGTTATATTATGCTGCTGTGATTTATTCACATATGTTATATGTTTAACACATCCCACATAATATATGGTTATCTCATCGCTATAAGTATCTATAGATCTCATAGTATGTTTCCATACATTTTGCGTGCCCAGATTTCGTGTTGTCTAACGGTAACTATATCATATCGCGTATTGTGCAATGTCAGAGAATAAAACATTTCCTCTCCATTCCAATACTTGTCTAGCACAGATAAAATTGCATAGATCAAATATTGACAGCTCAAAGCTAATAATCATCTACAAGGCCAGAGACATATTAAATATCACTGACAAGGCTGATTCGCTGATTTATAGAATCCCGTACGCCCGGCCGTCGCCCCACTGTATGGTCTGTGGCCCCACTGACAAAAAGCGATTTTTAAAATACCGTAGCGTAGTTCTGGCGCATGAGCAGTACCGTGATTTATTCACATAGAGGTTATATTTGAAATACTCGTAAAACATACATTTTGCATTATTATATTTGAAATACTCGAAAAACATACATTTTGCATTATTATATTTGAAATACTCGAAAAACATACATTTTGCATTATTATATTTGTCTAGTATATATATATATATATAATATATATATATATATATATATATATATATATATATATATATATATATATATATATATATATATATATATATATATATATATATATATATATATATATATATATATATGTATATATATATATATATATATATATATATATATATATATATATATATATATATATATATATATATATATATATATATATATATATATATATATATATATATTATATATATACTAGACAAATATAATAATGCAAAATGTATGTTACATATATATATATATATGTATATATATATATATATATATATATATATATATATATATATATATATATATATATATATATATATATATATATATATATATATATATATATATATATATATATATATATATATATATATATATATATATATATATATATATATATATATATATATATATATATATATATATATATATATATATATATATATATATATATATATATATATATATATATATATATATATATATATATATATATATATATATATATATATATATATATATATATATATATATATATATATATATATATATATATATATATATATATATATATATATATATATATATATATATATATATATATATATATATATATATATATATATATATATATATATATATATATATATATATATATATATATATATATATATATATATATATATATATATATATATATATATATATATATATATATATATATATATATATATATATAACACGAATAGTATTATAAACAAAATTTTTCACTCAAATTACCCGACGTTTTTTAAATAAAATAAACAAGCAAGGAGCAGAATTTGAAATGTAAGCAGTGTTAACTGCGCACGCTTACAATCGTGTTCGTCCATTGGTTACCGTAAGCATAGACCGTAGGGCCGCAACGGAATCACAGCTTATCATAAAAGTTGGTCATATTTTGGGTGGACGGAATACGGTATCCGGTTAAGATAGTTTGTAGATAGTTTAAAGAACGTGCTATTGCTGAACATTATATGATGGCGGGCGGACGGACGGTAATTTATAAATCAGGCTTTAAATCTCAAATTTTCATCCGAGTCTTAAATACAACTTCACATACATCAAGTACATAAAGCCCGGTTTACGCAATGACGGTTTATCATCACGGACATTAAGCCCGGTTCACACATACAAAAGCAAATATAAATTCATAACAGATGTATTTTTAAATCTATTTAAACCTAAATTTGTCCACATTATTGGATAATTTGTCCACATCATTGGACGTTTGTGTCTTGAACAAGTTATTTTTCAGTTCTTTCAAGATAAATGTTACACAAATTATTTCTATTTTAAAACGCCAATATCATCAATTGGCACGATTCGGCGATCACATACCTAGCTACCTTTGTGTCTTATCTGTGATACCTTGCCAGAGCACACTACATAACCTTTTAATTTTCAAGTTTTCATTACATTACAAATATTCGGAATGTTGTTGGATGGTTGTTGGTGTCATATTGGCGGGACAACATGCTCTCAAAGGAATGTTAACGGATCGTGCTATTACCCTATTACCGAACTTTCTGCGGTAGGGCGGACTGACGAGGGCAATTTATAAATCAGGCTATAATTCAACGGCAATTGTTTGAAAGTAACTTAAAATTTCGGAATATACCTATCCAGATCCAGTAGTTCACCGCCAGAGTAATCACATTAAACAGCAATTAACAGGTCCCGATCACAGTTGTTGTGGATGCTTTGCAATGATTACCTAATATTTACAGATTTATTATAGTTATGTTCTGTGGTTATGTCTGCTAGTGTTTTGTGCACAGTCTCTGGTACAGATAGTATAATGTTTTTGTGCTGTGTTTCTGTGTTGAAGTTGATGCGAGTCTTGAATATTGTTTGAAACTTTGTTTAAAACACAATCACATTTCGTTCATTGACATTGTCATAAAATTAAAAGTGTATGTACAATTTTACTTTTTCAGTTTAGGTGTTTTGTTAAATTTCTTTGATATGGATCTATTTTCATTTTTTTTCAAAATATTACGCCACTTAACCTAACTTTTTCTAGAATATTCTGGTGAAATACTTGTAATAATTTACTTAAAATTTCAGATATAAAATGGCTTTGATGTTAGCGTCGAGGCTCTATAGAGCTCCTGTGCTGCAGAAGTCTGCTCTGAAGCAAATACGAAACACAAATATTTACCGAACATTTGCTGATGATGGACCTAATTCTCTTAGCAGAGCTGCCCGGAGACGGCAAGCAACGCTTAAGGAGAAAATCATGGCCCCAGCAGGAGATACAGGTTAGAAATAGGATCTAATGAATTTTAAACTTCTTAATATTCTATTTATTACAGCATTCAATATTGGGAAGGGTCTGGTTGCCGGGGGTTCGTTGCTTGGTGTCGGTGCCTTAGCTTATTATGGCCTCGGCTTCGGAAAAGAAGCAGGACTGATAGATCATCAACAGTAAGAATAATATAGTCAGATTTTAATTTTATAAATAATTATTAATAATAAACAAATCAAAGTCCAGTGTAATATTTGTATAACATTATTTTAGTGTGTGGCCGGAATATGTTAAGCAACGTATCAAGACAACATACATGTACTTCGGGGGATCGGTGGCCATCACAGCTGCAAGTGCACTTGCAGCTGTGCGATCCCGTGCTATTATGAATGTAGTGATGAAAAATGGATTTATGGTAAATAAAAAATAATTACAAAAATACCAGGTACTCTGCTATAACTTTAAATTTTAGGGTATGGCAATTAGTCTAGCAGCCATTATGGGAACAGGAATGCTCGTGCAAAGCATTGAGTATCAAGAAGGATTCGGAGCTAAACAAATGGCATGGATTCTTCACACGGGAACGCTAGGGGCAATATTGGCGCCTATGTGCTTTCTAGGGGGTCCTTTGTTAATACGAGCTGCATGGTTAACGGCTGGAGTAGTTGGAGGACTTAGTACAGTCGCAGTAAGTATTTTGTTGTCTATTTATGTTTCGAAAATAGTGTTCAAGGGATGTACTTTAATTACTTTATTGCTTTGATTACTGTGCTAACACAGATAAATTTGGCAAGTGGGAATTTCTATATGGGACTTTATCTCCATACGACAGTGTAGGCGTTTTTATTATCTTAATTACTATTATTTTTTTTTCACTAGGCATGTGCACCCAGTGAGAAATTCTTATATATTGGAGGGCCTCTAGCTATGGGGTTGGGCGTAGTTTTTGCTTCATCTATTGGGTCAATGTTTCTCCCACCAAGTACGGCTTTAGGAGCTGGTCTCTACTCGATATCCCTATATGGGGGCCTTCTCTTATTCTCTGTGTTTCTTCTTCACGACACCCAACGAATTGTCGCTCAGGCTGAAAGGTATCCAGCAAATCCTGCAATGTTTGGAGTTAGACCGTATGATCCTATCAATGCGTAAGTACTTCGAAAATAAGTTTTTAATTTGATACCGTATAAGTCCTTACATAATATAACTAGGAAAATATTATACTTGCTATGCAGTAGGTACTAGAGTACAGTATAATTATCGACAAGCAGTGTTGCCAAAATGATCTGAGATCATCGGAATTGAATTAAAAATCGTGACGTTTTTAAAAGTCATATAAAAGGGACCAAAATAGATTGAAGGAAAGAATAAAAGTTTATAAAAACAAATATGTATTTATTTTCTGCATTCATCAAACATTTTTAAAAATTGGAAAACAAAAACACGTTATTGCACAGTATATTTAAGAAATGTAGTACCTAGTTAGTCAGAATCGCTAGATTCATCTTTTTTAATTAAATATGTCGCTTTAGTTCCTAACTTTTGAATCATATTTTTGTTTAGGTCAAAATCATAGCATGTATCCTTTCCCATTAACCGTTTGGTATGCAAGATTCCTTCAACAGTATCAACTTTTAATTGGTTTCGAAACTGTGTTTTTGTTAAATTTTTCTGAGAATATTCTCTCTACAGCAGCACTTCAATGGGGGTAAACACAAAATATAAAAAACAAACTTAACTAAAGTTGGGGTCTTTAGGGAATCATCACCTATTTTGACCAATGCGATTTTTTTCCAAAACATCACCAGCTAGGACCAGCTAGATGTTTATGAAAATACTGCATACTGCGAAATGAACTCAAAATTAATTTTGTTTTAATATTAAAAATTTAGATATTTTGTAAGTCACGCCTTTCACAGAGTTATTTTGTATACTTAATACGATTTTAAATTTGCCATAAAATTTTTAAACAGTTCAATAGACGAGAAAAGTCGTGACACCACGAAAGTGCCTGTGTAAGTGAAAGGTTGTTAGTGCCTGACTGATTCCAAACACAAATAATTCGCATGTAAATTTTTGCTAAGAAATATTTTTGATATAAATTTAAAGATGTTTTATCAATCAATTCCATGAACTTCTATAGTTAAGCCAATTAGACAAGGGTTGAAAATTTTTGTAACCAAAAAAATAATAGTAGGGTGAAACCCCTTGGAAAAGGAAGAGAATATAATAAAATTGAAAGGAAAAATAATTTCCAGCCAAACTATGGAAGTCCTATGGAAAATAGTTAAATGGCAAAGTTGTAGGTAATAAAAAGACCTGCAACTTTTGTATTGACACTTTTTTCACATAACTTTATTAGCTAATTTTTGGTTTTTTATTTTTCTTTTACAAAAATTTTTTTTTTAAAGAAATTTGGTGAAAACTCCTTTTTATGCTCCAAACACACTGTAATTTTTTTAATTTAAAATATTTATTTTTTCACCTTATTTTGAATTAATATCAAAAGAGCACCCTAATTTTCAATCGAAAATATCTGCTGTTTTAAAAAAGTCGGTGGGCTTTTTGTTCGTTGAAATCTCTATTTTATGATGGTGTAAAAAAATATATACATTATTATAATAAATGTTCTCAGAAAATGCAAAGAAACGAAAAGAACTCGAATCCGGTTTTTTTTTAATCATTATGTACAATTTTGAGCTATTTATTAAAATTTACACTTTAATTACTCGAAAAACTTAAGATTCCATGTTACATTGCTAAACAAAAAAATTGCAAAGCCAAATATACTACTATAATTAACAACCAAATAAGTTAATAAAGTTAATATTTAATAAGACATCTACAATATTTTGAGAAAGTTGTAGAATCTTCTTCAAATTATGTGTGTAGATGCCTATTTATTGCTATTTTAAGATAACTTATATACCTGAGTGACCTACGGAAAATTTTAGCTCATCAGAAGGTATTTGTAAATATAAATCAAATCTATTTATAAATGTAAAAATGATAAATATAACACTGAATCAATTAAGATTTCGAAAATATCAATTAGCAAAAATTATATCATCTTTCATATTGGCAAATCTCCCACCCACAGAAGGCGCAGCAGAACAACATTGTTACAGGGCATATTATCAGCTTCAAACTTGGCTGGGTAACGAACTGACAGCAACACTTGTAACTTTCATGTCGATAGTTTTATTTTGTTTCTACATGCCGATTGTTTGTTAACATAATTTTGCATGTTGCTTAATTGAATAAAAAATATACAATTTTTGCAGGTCTATTTCAATCTACCTGGATACTATAAATATCTTCATCAGAATAGCGACCATTTTGGCAGGCGGGCAGAACCGTAAGAAGTGAGCTTAATTTAATTTTCATTTTACTTTATAAAATACCTTTGCAAAATTGTATTTAAAATAAAAAGTAGCTCTAAGTTCTTTTGTGAAAATAAACTATTACTGTATGATAGTGTATATATATTTATTTTAGGATAGGGTAAGGCTAGATATACAAAAGAGGCTGTAATTCTCATAATTTTATTCAAGCTTTGTATTCACAATGATTTGAGTTAGTTTATAATTACAATAAATAACTTCCACAATAGTAGCAGTTTTCCTTTTGAGAAATATTTAGTTGGAGTTAAGTTTTAGGATATACATCTTTGGATACAAGTGCAGTCTTAATGGAAAATTAATCAATGGTGGCATGCAAATGAAAACCAACTTTTATTTATGGCACATTGATATACACTTGGGAGAGAAAATTATGAAGAATATTCAAAATAACAACTGATCTTTTCATTTTACAAAGCTAACTTCAAAATATCCCCTAATATCTAAACACATGGCAAGTGGTCTACCTCTTCAAATAGAATCAAAACGATTTGAAACATGTTGATGTACGGATAAAACTAGCTGAACATCTTATTAAGCTGGTATATTCAAAGAGATAGGTAGGTAGGTACAGGATTCTACATATTTATATGTACAATAAAAGCTTCAGTCAATTGTATTTTACAGAATTGGTGTCTACTTACCACTGATAATTTCTTTAAACAGGAAATATACAATACGACAGACCAAAATTTTAAAAACACCTGTACTGAGATACATGTTTTTATCTGGGTATATATATATATATATATATATATATATATATATATATATATATATATATATATATATATATATATATATATATATATATATATATATATATATATATATATATATATATATATATATATATATATATATATATATATATATATATATATATATATATATATATATATATATATATATATATATATATATATATATATATATATATATATATATATATATATATATATATATATATATATACGAGGATTGATCATTAAGTTCCAGGACTTTTTGAATTGTTTGGCAATGGAGCGCAGAGCAGTTGGCAGTATTGTTTAGCGTGACTCAGCCCCAGCACTGCAGTTTATTCCAATGCGCAAATGCTTTTGTTTTCCCGAAGTTACAGCTGTTTGTGTAGAAGGAGTTTTGCATGTTTGGTGATTTCTCGATATTTTTCAAGATGAATTTCTCAACGTGTCTGTCAAGTTTTCCATTAAACTGGGTAAAACTTACCCAAACTTTATAAATTATGAAAGAGGCGTATGTGGATGAATGTGTGAGTCAGTTACAGTGTCAGGCATGGTTGAGGAGGTTCAAAGAAGGCCGGACGTTGTCCTACATTCAGGACGGCCATTGACTTAGACTAATGGCGGGCATGTTGAAAGAGTGAAGAGTCTTGTGAAGTCAAAACGTCTTCTAACCATTCGTGAGATGGCTGAAGACTGCAACATTTTATTTGGTTCATGCCAAGAAATTTTGTACCCAAAAACTGACCATGCACCATGTGGCTGCAAAGTCTGTCCCGAGTCATGCCGCCTGTTATCACTTAGCGCCCCTACTCACCAGACCTAGCCCCTGCGAACTTTCTCTTGTTTTCCAAACTCAAAAGGGCAGAGGTTTAACAAGAAAAATCACTAGAGGAGCTAAACAGCTTTCCACAAGAACAGTTCTCAGAGTCCTTCCAGTAGTGGAACTGATGTTGGGAGAAGTGTATACATTTATAATTATTTTTTATTAAATTTTCACGCATTAGTCCTGGAAGTTTTCATCACCCCTTGTATATATTATTTATGAGTGACCTAAATATAACACAAAAATACGGCTTCACTCGCTCGGTTAGTACAAATTTTACCAGGAAGAACATTTTTCCAATCGCCGTTTATAGGGCATAGAAAATAATTTTTCTAATTTTAACATTTAAAGTGACACTTTTCAAAACTCTTTGACATTAGAAAACGTCTTACTTTTCACAACCAGTTACAAAAATCAAAATTTTATGCAACTGGTTTTCTAAAGTTCATTTCATAGTATTTATTAGTTCATAGTTAGGTTATTTGACCTAACAAGCTGTCACACAAGCTGAAACACACTATTTTGTGTAACTCGCTAGCGCTTGTTCCGCAGAAATTTGATTGTTACACAAAATAGTACTTTTCACAACTGGTTACATAAATAGCTATTATATAACCGATACATGTTTTGTTGTAATGACACGTATGTATTGACAGTACAGGTGCATAAAATTTTTGCCTGTCAAGTTTTAATTATCAGTTAGAAATTGTTTCATGCAGAAATCGATATTGTCTACATTACGGATTTAAAGAATTTTAGACATCACCCACAGAAAAATATTTAAGTTTCTATCTATGTTTGTCAATAAAATGTTACTTGTAACCGATTTTCGTCTGCATGATGTCTAATGGGAAAACATTTTTATAAATTCAAAGGAACACATAGTATTAAGCTCAACATCTACATATTATTATTATGTAGTCATAGGTATATGTACAGGAGATGTGATGATATAGAAGTTGCTTAAAAAAAATATATTGATATGTCAAACGTATAAAAAATAAATAAGCACTAATATTAATATCACTAAGGTACCTGCTAAAAAACTACGAATTTACTGTATAAACGAGCAAAATGTGGAGCACGAAACATTTTTGTATCTTACAGTACAGTTCGGGTACTAACGCTCCTTTGAAATCTTAGGTTCAAATAAGCTGCTACATATAAGTCCCTAACGATAAGATTCTGTGTGTACTGGAGCCCATTTAAATTATTAGTGAATAGCCCATCCGTTCAGTGAGAAATTATAGTCGCAACACTTATGGCGCTATGCGTGCAAAATTTTCTGAGATATATTAGATAACAGCAGCTCTTTAGTTTCGAAATTTGTCAGTCTATCGAGAAGCTATTGTTTGCGAAGGTTTTCTTTACCTGTTGAGCCTCAATGGGCTTGACACAAAACGGATAAACTGAACCATCGTTATTACAACATTTTTGACGAACTACTAACTCGGATCCCAAAAACCAAAGGATCCAAAGGTCAAACATGAAAAACCAAAATATCCATAAAAACCAAAAAAAAAAATCAAAAAACCAAGGCTCCATCTTGGATCCAAAGGTGAAACATGAAGGACTGTATTCCTTGTCTGAACCTAAGAATGCCGTATAAAGATTTTTTTCGTACTTCCGGGACTGAAGTAATAACTTTACTCCCTTATGACAGGGACCTTCCGGGATTAAATATTGACGGAAACCCCGGAAGAATAGAATTAAACGACTGATAAGAGTGCATTGATAAGAGCTGTACACATAAAACTGCACATTTTTTTAAACTATAAATTTTAAGTGTTTCTTTTTAGATCTTTTAAATTGTTTTCTACATTAACTCGTTTATTTAGACCTACCTATACTTTAATGAGATTCACGAATTTTCCATTATCATACAAGTTTATAACCAATAGAAATGTGACATACAACAATATTCTGTCAATATCAACTATTGCCTTGAACATCTGACAGATCTAAAATAAATTTTGACAAGTTAGTAAGTATAACTTGTCATTTGTTTACTAGCAAATTTACAAACTCTGTGCTTATTGCAATTAAAATAAGCGAACATGTGTGACAGTGAGAGTGAAATAATTGAAAATTTAACCCCGCCAGAAATTGTTGAACGGGCCGCAAATAATTTATTACCAGTAAAATCAGTAACAACATATGAAAAATTTTACTCGCAGTTCATGGATTGGAGGACCAAAAATAAAATCAGCAGCTTTTCAGAAAATGTCTTATTTGCATATTTTGACGAGTTTTCTAGGAAATTTAAGTCCACAAGTTTATGGATACATTATTCCATCTAGAAATTCACAGTGTCTATTAAACACAAAGAAGACACAGCCCGGAATTAAGTTGGCAGCATTTGTGAGAACGCCTAAATAACCCACGCCCACAGCTGTAATTGCTTACACTTAGTTTTGTGGTTATGTTTTGTGCGTTCCTCTACGAATTGTGTTTTGCTTTACAACAATGTACAGAAACCTGTACATTGTTGTATGAAAATGGAGCCAGGATTTTCGAAAGGAAGTGCAGAAAATCCACTGAAAGTTTTTTTAGATTTTAAGCATGGAGGTCAAAAAGCGCGAAACCACCTTTGCAATATAATACTACTACACCGTTGTGTCATGTTCAAGGTCGTAGGCTCTGTGACATCACTAAGGAAGGATAGTGACGTCACGTAAAAGCACGCGCTTTATTTCCGCACTTGAAATTTGTTTTTCGATAGAATTCTTCATAAAAAAAAATAAAAGAATACGGCGAGATTCTTTTGTTAAACCTTGATTTTCTGATATTTATGTTCTATTTATAATAGTTTCCATATTTCCTAAATTGTAATTTATAATTAATAAATTTCAGAAATAAAGTGTTAATTTTTGTATGTTTTATGACTGGTCATAGAAAAAATAGTGTATGCAACTCACATTTAATGGCTATTAAGATACTCGCATTCATTATGACATTATGAGCATTTCTCATGCTCGTGTCTTAGTAGCCATCATTAACGTTACATAATACACTATTACGCATTCTGAACTCCCTGACGCCTGGTCTATAAAAGAGCTCTTAACGATCTGAGAATGAGTGTTGGTTCTTTTAACCTACCAAACAGTCACGTCCGCAGAAATGCACTTTGGAACTAAAATAAGATAAAGATGAGGCTGAAACAGTAAGTCCTTTGCAAGTGCAAGCAATAACATAATACAAACAGGGGATCCAGTACACACATTTTTGGACATACATACCTAAGTAAGTGTTAAAAATGACTGCAGACATACATTTCCGCTAAAATAAAAAATAGGAGCATACAAAAATAAGTACCACTTTCCATCTTTCGTCGCACGTTGAATAACAGCAGTATTGTACATCCTCAAAATTATTGTTCGCTTGTACTTACAATATTTTACCAACCTTATCCTTTCCTGGTGAATTATACATACACGTCTGCCAATTTGGCTCATGCTATGCTCTCACTTCAATTAGGTAGTACACACCATACTCGAGCTCCTAGTCCAAAAAACGACAAGTACCCAACCCAATTAAAGTAAGCAATTATGAAAATATGTACAAATGAAAGAACCTATTCCAGTAACTAGGTTATTTTTTAACTAGACTTGCTATCCTATGTAAGTGAGGTTTCACGCTACTGTTCAGAGCGGATAACGGCGAAGAAGGGGCTGGCGATGGAGGGGACACATTGTTTTGTTTTGTCGGAGCAAGGTTCTGTTCTTTCAGGACTTGTTCCTTTGCACCTCTGAAAAAATACAATATTCAGATAAGGAATAATAAAGATTTCATATTTATATATGCAGTAGAATACGTATATATCAACCCTCAAGGGACCGGCGACAATCAGTCATTACTAAGGGGACGACATACAAAACAAATGATTACATTATTTGATTCACCAGCTTCTAAATGGTGCATTCTAGTACTTTTTTCTTGGATTGTGAAACACTTTCGCTTCATGGAACTCATTTTAACGCACGTAATGAGTCCTTGGCCTTGCACATCACTGACTGTGACTTACGCATTAATCAGCATATGTAGGCAGCAGAGGGGATACAGCCATGCACAGGACGGTGAGGGGCGGTCGTTTCTAGCAGACAATTTTTCGAAGCGAAGCGAAAAATTGGTTGCTATAAGCAGTTGGTCACTTAAACCCGAGTCGTACTAAACGGATAAGTTTTCATAGTACGTCTATAGGAAACCTAACTTGAGGTTGCATTTTCGTCACTAAATATGGAAGTTGTTATATCCGAA
>CAXKVY010014295.1:0-17222 GCA_964058915.1 Tetropium fuscum
ATGCGAGCCCGCAGACCGAGAGCACGGACAAATGACGCCGAAATCCGCTAGGGGATTACCGGCGGCCTACCTATCTTCGGGAGTCTACGTCAACCTTCGTGCTTTTCCAGTGCATGTGCTTTCTCAGGTTAAGGTGCAATTGTGCGCGGTATCGCTCTGCGCAGGGAAGAGTCCACCGCCATTAAGTTTATCTTTCGACGTATTTTGTGCCGCCCGAAACACGCGGGCTCGGTCTCCGGGTCTCCTTGTTCTAGTCTTCTTGCTTCTTGGTTCTGTCACAGAAGATAGAGCTTTCTCTCTTCTGTGGTTCTGTCTCTGTCATCGATTTGACTACTGTTTGACGTTTGACTTATTTTAACAAATAAATGTTTATTTTTTGTTTACATACCTGTTTTGCGGTTCGCAGGTACCGATATTCGAAAAAAGTGGTGCTAGAGCCTAAAGCCAAAGTAGGAATGTGCTAGCTTAGGTACTTTTTTTTTCCTGTAAAACTGATCTTAAGCCGGTATATCAGAAAGTCGATGGATTTACAATTTAATAATTCACGTGGATAACCTTAAAATGGATTCCAAATATAATATTGGTATTAACAAAACTGGCACAATCTCCAAGTTTCAGATGAAATTAAAGCCTACCCCTATTATTTTTAATAATAAAAATGGCTCTCCTAGTCCTAAGAAAATAAAGCTATGTGAAAAGGAAAACAAGAAAGCGATTACCAATTCCAATAATAATGGCAATAACAATTTTCACGTGAAACCAAAAATTAGTATCCAAGATCAAAGAAGAAAGTTGCCAGTGTTTGATAAGAGAAATAAGCTGTTGGAAATAATAAAAAGACATAAAATTCTAATAATACTGGGTGAAACGGGTAGTGGTAAGACTACACAGATACCGCAGTATATATTTTCAGCTAGATTGCAAGAAAATGGAATGATTGCTGTTACTCAACCTAGAAGGGTGGCTGCAATAAGTGTAGCATTGAGAGTTGCCCAGGAATATGGACAAGGGGTATGATGACTTATCAGTAGCTTCTAGTAAAGTTTGTTTCTAATATATTTGTTATTGTTACCTACTTCTTAATTTGCTATGTTAATCTTATTTTTACAGATGTCCGTAGGTGACATAGTTGGTTACACAGTGCGGTTTGAGGATGTCACATCAAAGATAACTAAAATAAAATATTTAACCGATGGTATGTTATTGCGGGAAGCCATGTTTGATAGACTATTAATGGAATATACGGTTATTATTTTGGACGAGGCACATGAGAGGACGATTCATACTGATGTATTGTTTGGTATAGTTAAAAAGGCGCAAAAAATCAGGGAGGAAAGAAAATTGTCACCTCTAAAAGTAAATAATACGTAAACATTTTCTTCATCTCATTTTTTTTTAAGCAACATTAATTGTTCTTTCCAGTAACAAATTAGTGAATAATTATTGTGTTGTAGCATAATTTTTAAATTTTATAATAATTCTGTTAATATTATAGATAATTATTATGTCAGCTACAATGGACGTAGATCACTTTTCAAGGTATTTTAATGGCTGTCAGGTTGTTTATCTCGAGGGAAGAACTTACCCAGTTAATGTATTTTATACGCTTAAACCGCACGATGATTACCAAACAAGTTGTGTGGCTACATTTTTTAAAATTCATAGGGAAGCCCCACCTAAGTAAGTAACCACCTTACTTTCCTTAATGCAATCAATCAAACTGTGACGAAATATTTCTATAACTTCTTAAACAAAATACCTATTTATTTTATGTTTTTAACTAACAAATTTACATTCTTTAGTGTGATTCGTCTTTTAGCCATGACGTCTTGATATTCTTAACTGGCCAAGAGGAGATAGAAGCTTGTGCGCATCAAATCAGGCTGTTAGCTAAAGATCCAGAAGTTCAGGGTCCGTCTGTCAAAGTTTGTACTCTGTACGCGGCTCAACCTAGTACACAGCAGATGATGGCATTTCAGCCCTCCCAACCAAATACGAGGAAAGTAGTTATTAGTACAAACATTGCAGAAACTAGTATAACGATAAGTGGCATCAAGTATGTGATTGACAGTGGCATGGTCAAAGCCAGGTAAGTGCAGCATTTTAGTTTTTCTAGGAAAAGGAAATGTACATACGTTTTTTAATAGATCGTATCACCCATCGACGGGTTTGGAATTATTGAAAGTCCAAAGGATATCTCAAGAGCAAGCCTGGCAAAGAACGGGAAGGGCCGGTAGAGATTCAGAAGGCTATTGTTACCGAATCTACACTCGATCTCAGTTTGAACTAATGAAAAAAAACATGATACCAGAAATACAGAGAGCTAATCTCAACACAGTTGCCTTACAATTATTAGCTTTAGGTATCCACTCTTTGCATTTTGATTTTATAGATAAGCCACCGAAAGAAGCAATAGTCGCTGCATTTGAACAATTGAAAGTCCTCGAAGCAGTGGAAAATATAGACTCCAATAACTTAACTGCTCTTGGCAAGAAAATGGCCAGGTTTCCATTAGATCCACGATTTTCCAAAATTCTGCTCTCCGCCCAGCAATACGGATGCCTTGAAGAAGCCTTAACAGTTATAGCACTGATCAGTAGTGAGTCAATTTTAATCAGTCCACCCAGCAAACGAGAGCAAGCCCAAAGTGTGAGGCAAAAATTTTGTTCTGCCTACGGAGACCACTTGACACTTTTAAATATATACAGAGAATACAACAATATTGGCCAGAATAACAGAAGGAGCTGGTGTCATGAACATTTTATTAATGCGAGGAATATCTTGCACGCTAGAGAAGTTAGAAACCAGCTGCAGGAGATATGCAATAAGTGTGATATTACTGTTTCTTCGTGTGGTAGTCAAATGGATCAGCTGAGGAAATGCTTGTTGGCAGGTCTTTTTGTTAATGTGGCTGAGCTTCACAGAGATAGGCAGTACATCACGGTAAGATATGGATGTTTAAAAAACTATTTTTAAAAAATTTCGAATTAAATATAGTTATATTTTTCAACATTTACTGAGAAAATACGTGTACAATACAACTTTGATAATCCGGACAGTTTGTTTTTACATATTTCTGACACCTGAAGTGTGAATTAAGGGGGTACATTTTTTATATGTGTAGCTGTAATAAAATACACATGGCGTACAGTGTCACATACATAACCGGTATAAAAAATTATAAGGGCACAAACAACAGACTAGAAATAATAGTATATTATGGTGAAGCCCATTTATTGATGGCTATTATGACACGGCCATGAGAATTATAACATGAGCCTTAGGCGAATGTCAGAATGAATGCGAGTGTCTTAATAGCCATTAAATATGAGTTGCATACACTATTTTTTCTACGACCAGTCATAATAAAACATCAAAAATTAACACTCATAAACGTAACTCGACCCTTTATTTTTGAAGGATGATGACCAATGACATAGCCAGGATATCATTTTTTTTGGTGGGAGGTATGCTTGGTTCATACAGGAACTAAGAGTTACCTAAACAGCATAATAAACTAATAAGATAAAAATAAGATTTGCACTTTGACAGCTGTCAATTTGGGCAATTTGACATCTGATTTGAATTCAGCAATTTCAAAAACATAAACCTAGACATTAATATCAGAAAAATAAGTTATTTAAAAATCTATAAAGACTGCACGAATAAATAAACCTGTGGTGGAGCTTTGGAGCTTCCAAGGTCCGTAGCAGCCAAAGTATTGATTTTCGAGCTTTGTGCCCATTGAGACATTTGCTTGGGATGACGAAACCTAAAACATATCCAAAATCAGACGATTTTACCGAAACCCAATTTCCATAGATTATTGCGGGGTCCTTTCACCCTCTAGTAGTAAGCAGATTGCTCCCACCGCATCAGTTGCTTGGTTAGTCAAGTCCAATATTATTGGTTTATATTCAACACATGATTGTGTGCATTCATTTGGAATGATGTAGTCTTCTGCAATTATTGGTCAGAGTAATCTGTCCTAATTACAGAGGTAAAATCATAGTATATGTCTGGATAGCTGGAGTGTCTGAATTACCGAAGTAGTACTGTACTATGATTATAGTTATCGGTGTCACAAAATAACGTTTTAATAACTAATGTGATCAATCATATTTTTATTCTAAATTTTATTAAATATCCATTGTTTTGTAGCTGGACAAGAGGCAGGTTGTCCAAATCCATCCGAGTTCTTGCCTGCATGGGCAGCAACCACATTTTGTGTTGTTTACTGAAGTAGTGCAGACAAATAAATGCTACCTGAGGGGTCTCACAACAATAGAGAGTGACTGGTTAACGGAAGTCGCCCCAGAATACTTTAAAAGCCGTAATTTTAAGTTGAACAGAGACAGTTGATAATAATAATAGCGTAATTGTTTTACTACGGTGTTACTATATGATGTATTGTAAAGTTGATTCTTATTTTATTCGTTCATTACATTATAATACTTTATTAATTTCTTACGCTTTTATGTATTGTATTTGACAGAATGACATTTTTGATAAATCTCCGTACGTACATACAATAATTGGTTACATACAGTTAAATAAAAACCATCATGGATCATTGTATTGTTATATTATGCTGCTGTGATTTATTCACATATGTTATATGTTTAACACATCCCACATAATATATGGTTATCTCATCGCTATAAGTATCTATAGATCTCATAGTATGTTTCCATACATTTTGCGTGCCCAGATTTCGTGTTGTCTAACGGTAACTATATCATATCGCGTATTGTGCAATGTCAGAGAATAAAACATTTCCTCTCCATTCCAATACTTGTCTAGCACAGATAAAATTGCATAGATCAAATATTGACAGCTCAAAGCTAATAATCATCTACAAGGCCAGAGACATATTAAATATCACTGACAAGGCTGATTCGCTGATTAATAGAATCCCGTACGCCCGGCCGTCGCCCCACTGTATGGTCTGTGGCCCCACTGACAAAAAGCGATTTTTAAAATACCGTAGCGTAGTTCTGGCGCATGAGCAGTACCGTGATTTATTCACATAGAGGTTATATTTGAAATACTCGAAAAACATACATTTTGCATTATTATATTTGTCTAGTATATATATATATATATATATATATATATATATATATATATATATATATATATATATATATATATATATATATATATATATATATATATACATATATATATATATATATATATATATATATATATATATATATATATATATATATATATATATATATATATATATATATATATATATATATATATATATATATATATATATATATATATATATATATATATATATAAAAATTTTGTTTATAATACTATTCGTGTGTATATATATATATATATATATATATATATATATATATATATATATATATATATATATATATATATATATATATATATATATATATATATATATATATATATATATATATATATATATATATATATATATATACACACGAATAGTATTATAAACAAAATTTTTATATATATATATATATATATATATATATATATATATATATATATATATATATATATATATATATATATATATATATATATATATATATATATATATATATATATATATATATATATATATATATATATATATATATATATATATATATATATATATATATATATATATATATATATATACACACGAATAGTATTATAAACAAAATTTTTCACTCAAATTACCCGACGTTTTTTAAATAAAATAAACAAGCAAGGAGCAGAATTTGAAATGTAAGCAGTGTTAACTGCGCACGCTTACAATCGTGTTCGTCCATTGGTTACCGTAAGCATAGACCGTAGGGCCGCAACGGAATCACAGCTTATCATAAAAGTTGGTCATATTTTGGGTGGACGGAATACGGTATCCGGTTAAGATAGTTTGTAGATAGTTTAAAGAACGTGCTATTGCTGAACATTATATGATGGCGGGCGGACGGACGGTAATTTATAAATCAGGCTTTAAATCTCAAATTTTCATCCGAGTCTTAAATACAACTTCACATACATCAAGTACATAAAGCCCGGTTTACGCAATGACGGTTTATCATCACGGACATTAAGCCCGGTTCACACATACAAAAGCAAATATAAATTCATAACAGATGTATTTTTAAATCTATTTAAACCTAAATTTGTCCACATTATTGGATAATTTGTCCACATCATTGGACGTTTGTGTCTTGAACAAGTTATTTTTCAGTTCTTTCAAGATAAATGTTACACAAATTATTTCTATTTTAAAACGCCAATATCATCAATTGGCACGATTCGGCGATCACATACCTAGCTACCTTTGTGTCTTATCTGTGATACCTTGCCAGAGCACACTACATAACCTTTTAATTTTCAAGTTTTCATTACATTACAAATATTCGGAATGTTGTTGGATGGTTGTTGGTGTCATATTGGCGGGACAACATGCTCTCAAAGGAATGTTAACGGATCGTGCTATTACCCTATTACCGAACTTTCTGCGGTAGGGCGGACTGACGAGGGCAATTTATAAATCAGGCTATAATTCAACGGCAATTGTTTGAAAGTAACTTAAAATTTCGGAATATACCTATCCAGATCCAGTAGTTCACCGCCAGAGTAATCACATTAAACAGCAATTAACAGGTCCCGATCACAGTTGTTGTGGATGCTTTGCAATGATTACCTAATATTTACAGATTTATTATAGTTATGTTCTGTGGTTATGTCTGCTAGTGTTTTGTGCACAGTCTCTGGTACAGATAGTATAATGTTTTTGTGCTGTGTTTCTGTGTTGAAGTTGATGCGAGTCTTGAATATTGTTTGAAACTTTGTTTAAAACACAATCACATTTCGTTCATTGACATTGTCATAAAATTAAAAGTGTATGTACAATTTTACTTTTTCAGTTTAGGTGTTTTGTTAAATTTCTTTGATATGGATCTATTTTCATTTTTTTTCAAAATATTACGCCACTTAACCTAACTTTTTCTAGAATATTCTGGTGAAATACTTGTAATAATTTACTTAAAATTTCAGATATAAAATGGCATTGATGTTAGCGTCGAGGCTCTATAGAGCTCCTGTGCTGCAGAAGTCTGCTCTGAAGCAAATACGAAACACAAATATCTACCGAACATTTGCTGATGATGGACCTAATTCTCTTAGCAGAGCTGCCCGGAGACGGCAAGCAACGCTTAAGGAGAAAATCATGGCCCCAGCAGGAGATACAGGTTAGAAATAGGATCTAATGAATTTTAAACTTCTTAATATTCTATTTATTACAGCATTCAATATTGGGAAGGGTCTGGTTGCCGGGGGTTCGTTGCTTGGTGTCGGTGCCTTAGCTTATTATGGCCTCGGCTTCGGAAAAGAAGCAGGACTGATAGATCATCAACAGTAAGAATAATATAGTCAGATTTTAATTTTATAAATAATTATTAATAATAAACAAATCAAAGTCCAGTGTAATATTTGTATAACATTATTTTAGTGTGTGGCCGGAATATGTTAAGCAACGTATCAAGACAACATACATGTACTTCGGGGGATCGGTGGCCATCACAGCTGCAAGTGCACTTGCAGCTGTGCGATCCCGTGCTATTATGAATGTAGTGATGAAAAATGGATTTATGGTAAATAAAAAATAATTACAAAAATACCAGGTACTCTGCTATAACTTTAAATTTTAGGGTATGGCAATTAGTCTAGCAGCCATTATGGGAACAGGAATGCTCGTGCAAAGCATTGAGTATCAAGAAGGATTCGGAGCTAAACAAATGGCATGGATTCTTCACACGGGAACGCTAGGGGCAATGTTGGCGCCTATGTGCTTTCTAGGGGGTCCTTTGTTAATACGAGCTGCATGGTTAACGGCTGGAGTTGTTGGAGGACTTAGTACAGTCGCAGTAAGTATTTTGTTGTCTATTTATGTTTCGAAAATAGTGTTCAAGGGATGTACTTTAATTACTTTATTGCTTTGATTACTGTGCTAACACAGATAAATTTGGCAAGTGGGAATTTCTATATGGGACTTTATCTCCATACGACAGTGTAGGCGTTTTTATTATCTTAATTACTATTATTTTTTTTTCACTAGGCATGTGCACCCAGTGAGAAATTCTTATATATTGGAGGGCCTCTAGCTATGGGGTTGGGCGTAGTTTTTGCTTCATCTATTGGGTCAATGTTTCTCCCACCAAGTACGGCTTTAGGAGCTGGTCTCTACTCGATATCCCTATATGGGGGCCTTCTCTTATTCTCTGTGTTTCTTCTTCACGACACCCAACGAATTGTCGCTCAGGCTGAAAGGTATCCAGCAAATCCTGCAATGTTTGGAGTTAGACCGTATGATCCTATCAATGCGTAAGTACTTCGAAAATAAGTTTTTAATTTGATACCGTATAAGTCCTTACATAATATAACTAGGAAAATATTATACTTGCTATGCAGTAGGTACAGGGTAGGTACTAGAGTACAGTATAATTATCGACAAGCAGTGTTGCCAAAATGATCTGAGATCATCGGAATTGAATTAAAAATCGTGACGTTTTTAAAAGTCATATAAAAGGGACCAAAATAGATTGAAGGAAAGAATAAAAGTTTATAAAAACAAATATGTATTTATTTTCTGCATTCATCAAACATTTTTAAAAATTGGAAAACAAAAACACGTTATTGCACAGTATATTTAAGAAATGTAGTACCTAGTTAGTCAGAATCGCTAGATTCATCTTTTTTAATTAAATATGTCGCTTTAGTTCCTAACTTTTGAATCATATTTTTGTTTAGGTCAAAATCATAGCATGTATCCTTTCCCATTAACCGTTTGGTATGCAAGATTCCTTCAACAGTATCAACTTTTAATTGGTTTCGAAACTGTGTTTTTGTTAAATTTTTCTGAGAATATTCTCTCTACAGCAGCACTTCAATGGGGGTAAACACAAAATATAAAAAACAAACTTAACTAAAGTTGGGGTCTTTAGGGAATCATCACCTATTTTGACCAATGCGATTTTTTTCCAAAACATCACCAGCTAGGACCAGCTAGATGTTTATGAAAATACTGCATACTGCGAAATGAACTCAAAATTAATTTTGTTTTAATATTAAAAATTTAGATATTTTGTAAGTCACGCCTTTCACAGAGTTATTTTGTATACTTAATACGATTTTAAATTTGCCATAAAATTTTTAAACAGTTCAATAGACGAGAAAAGTCGTGACACCACGAAAGTGCCTGTGTAAGTGAAAGGTTGTTAGTGCCTGACTGATTCCAAACACAAATAATTCGCATGAAAATTTTTGCTAAGAAATATTTTTGATATAAATTTAAAGATGTTTTATCAATCAATTCCATGAACTTCTATAGTTAAGCCAATTAGACAAGGGTTGAAAATTTTTGTAACCAAAAAAATAATAGTAGGGTGAAACCCCTTGGAAAAGGAAGAGAATATAATAAAATTGAAAGGAAAAATAATTTCCAGCCAAACTATGGAAGTCCTATGGAAAATAGTTAAATGGCAAAGTTGTAGGTAATAAAAAGACCTGCAACTTTTGTATTGACACTTTTTTCACATAACTTCATTAATTTATGTGAAAAATTCAAATAAGCTAATTTTTGGTTTTTTATTTTTCTTTTAAAAAATTTTTTTTTTTAAAGAAATTTGGTGAAAACTCCTTTTTATGCTCCAAACACACTGTAATTTTTTTAATTTAAAATATTTATTTTTTCACCTTATTTTGAATTAATATCAAAAGAGCACCCTAATTTTCAATCGAAAATATCTGCTGTTTTAAAAAAGTCGGTGGGCTTTTTGTTCGTTGAAATCTCTATTTTATGATGGTGTAAAAAAATATATACATTATTATAATAAATGTTCTCAGAAAATGCAAAGAAACGAAAAGAACTCGAATCCGGTTTTTTTTTAATCATTATGTACAATTTTGAGCTATTTATTAAAATTTACACTTTAATTACTCGAAAAACTTAAGATTCCATGTTACATTGCTAAACAAAAAAATTGCAAAGCCAAATATACTACTATAATTAACAACCAAATAAGTTAATAAAGTTAATATTTAATAAGACATCTACAATATTTTGAGAAAGTTGTAGAATCTTCTTCAAATTATGTGTGTAGATGCCTATTTATTGCTATTTTAAGATAACTTATATACCTGAGTGACCTACGGAAAATTTTAGCTCATCAGAAGGTATTTGTAAATATAAATCAAATCTATTTATAAATGTAAAAATGATAATATAACACTGAATCAATTAAGATTTCGAAAATATCAATTAGCAAAAATTATATCATCTTTCATATTGGCATATCATATCTCCCACCCACAGAAGGCGCAGCAGAACAACATTGTTACAGGGCATATTATCAGCTTCAAACTTGGCTGGGTAACGAACTGGCAGCAACACTTGTAACTTTCATGTCGATAGTTTTATTTTGTTTCTACATGCCGATTGTTTGTTAACATAATTTTGCATGTTGCTTAATTGAATAAAAAATATACAATTTTTGCAGGTCTATTTCAATCTACCTGGATACTATAAATATCTTCATCAGAATAGCGACCATTTTGGCAGGCGGGCAGAACCGCAAGAAGTGAGCTTAATTTAATTTTCATTTTACTTTATAAAATACCTTTGCACAATTGTATTTAAAATAAAAAGTAGCTCTAAGTTCTTTTGTGAAAATAAACTATTACTGTATGATAGTGTATATATATTTATTTTAGGATAGGGTAAGGCTAGATATACAAAAGAGGCTGTAATTCTCATAATTTTATTCAAGCTTTGTATTCACAATGATTTGAGTTAGTTTATAATTACAATAAATAACTTCCACAATAGTAGCAGTTTTCCTTTTGAGAAATATTTAGTTGGAGTTAAGTTTTAGGATATACATCTTTGGATACAAGTGCAGTCTTAATGGAAAATTAATCAATGGTGGCATGCAAATGAAAACCAACTTTTATTTATGGCACATTGATATACACTTGGGAGAGAAAATTATGAAGAATATTCAAAATAACAACTGATCTTTTCATTTTACAAAGCTAACTTCAAAATATCCCCTAATATCTAAACACATGGCAAGTGGTCTACCTCTTCAAATAGAATCAAAACGATTTGAAACATGTTGATGTACGGATAAAACTAGCTGAACATCTTATTAAGCTGGTATATTCAAAGAGATAGGTAGGTAGGTACAGGATTCTACATATTTATATGTACAATAAAAGCTTCAGTCAATTGTATTTTACAGAATTGGTGTCTACTTACCACTGATAATTTCTTTAAACAGGAAATATACAATACGACAGACCAAAATTTTAAAAACACCTGTACTGAGATACATGTTTTTATCTGGGTATATATATATATATATATATATATATATATATATATATATATATATATATATATATATATATATATATATATATATATATATATATATATATATATATATATATATATATATATATATATAGGATTGATCATTAAGTTCCAGGACTTTTTGAATTGTCTGGCAATGGAGCGCAGAGCAGTTGGCAAAATTGTTTAGCGTGACTCAGCCCCAGCACTGCAGTTTATTCCAATGCGCAATTGCTTTTGTTTTCCCGAAGTTACAGCTGTTTGTGTAGAAGGAGTTTTGCATGTTTGGTGATTTCTCGATATTTTTCAAGATGAATTTCTCAACGTGTCTGTCAAGTTTTCCATTAAACTGGGTAAAACTTACCCAAACTTTATAAATTATGAAAGAGGCGTATGTGGATGAATGTGTGAGTCAGTTACGGTGTCAGGCATGGTTGAGGAGGTTCAAAGAAGGCCGGACGTTGTCCTACATTCAGGACGGCCATTGACTTAGACTAATGGCGGGCACGTTGAAAGAGTGAAGAGTCTTGTGCAGTCAAAACGTCTTCTAACCATTCGTGAGATGGCTGAAGACTGCAACATTTTATTTGGTTCATGCCAAGAAATTTTGTACCCAAAAACTGACCATGCACCATGTGGCTGCAAAGTCTGTCCCGAGTCATGCCGCCTGTTATCACTTAGCGCCCCTACTCACCAGACCTAGCCCCTGCGAACTTTCTCTTGTTTTCCAAACTCAAAAGGGCAGAGGTTTAACAAGAAAAATCACTAGAGGAGCTAAACAGCTTTCCACAAGAACAGTTCTCAGAGTCCTTCCAGTAGTGGAACTGATGTTGGGAGAAGTGTATACATTTATAATTATTTTTTATTAAATTTTCACGCATTAGTCCTGGAAGTTTTCATCACCCCTTGTATATATTATTTATGAGTGACCTAAATATAACACAAAAATACGGCTTCACTCGCTCGGTTAGTACAAATTTTACCAGGAAGAACATTTTTCCAATCGCCGTTTATAGGGCATAGAAAATAATTTTTCTAATTTTAACATTTAAAGTGACACTTTTCAAAACTCTTTGACATTAGAAAACGTCTTACTTTTCACAACCAGTTACAAAAATTAAAATTTTACGCAACTGGTTTTCTAAAGTTCATTTCATAGTATTTATTAGTTCATAGTTAGGTTATTTGACCTAACAAGCTGTCACACAAGCTGAAACACACTATTTTGTGTAACTCGCTAGCGCTTGTTCCGCAGAAATTTGATTGTTACACAAAATAGTACTTTTCACAACTGGTTACATAAATAGCTATTATATAACCGATACATGTTTTGTTGTAATGACACGTATGTATTGACAGTACAGGTGCATAAAATTTTTGCCTGTCAAGTTTTAATTATCAGTTAGAAATTGTTTCATGCAGAAATCGATATTGTCTACATTACGGATTTAAAGAATTTTAGACATCACCCACAGAAAAATATTTAAGTTTCTATCTATGTTTGTCAATAAAATGTTACTTGTAACCGATTTTCGTCTGCATGATGTCTAATGGGAAAACATTTTTATAAATTCAAAGGAACACATAGTATTAAGCTCAACATCTACATATTATTATTATGTAGTCATAGGTATATGTACAGGAGATGTGATGATATAGAAGTTGCTTAAAAAAAATATATTGATATGTCAAACGTATAAAAAATAAATAAGCACTAATATTAATATCACTAAGGTACCTGCTAAAAAACTACGAATTTACTGTATAAACGAGCAAAATGTGGAGCACGAAACATTTTTGTATCTTACAGTACAGTTCGGGTACTAACGCTCCTTTGAAATCTTAGGTTCAAATAAGCTGCTACATATAAGTCCCTAACGATAAGATTCTGTGTGTACTGGAGCCCATTTAAATTATTAGTGAATAGCCCATCCGTTCAGTGAGAAATTATAGTCGCAACACTTATGGCGCTATGCGTGCAAAATTTTCTGAGATATATTAGATAACAGCAGCTCTTTAGTTTCGAAATTTGTCAGTCTATCGAGAAGCTATTGTTTGCGAAGGTTTTCTTTACCTGTTGAGCCTCAATGGGCTTGACACAAAACGGATAAACCGAACCATCGTTATTACAACATTTTTGACGAACTACTAACTCGGATCCTAAAAACCAAAGGATCCAAAGGTCAAACATGAAAAACCAAAATATCCATAAAAACCAAAAAAAAAAATCAAAAAACCAAGGCTCCATCTTGGATCCAAAGGTGAAACATGAAGGACTGTATTCCTTGTCTGAACCTAAGAATGCCGTATAAAGATTTTTTTCGTACTTCCGGGACTGAAGTAATAACTTTACTCCCTTATGACAGGGACCTTCCGGGATTAAATATTGACGGAAACCCCGGAAGAATAGAATTAAACGACTGATAAGAGTGCATTGATAAGAGCTGTACACATAAAACTGCACATTTTTTTAAACTATAAATTTTAAGTGTTTCTTTTTAGATCTTTTAAATTATGTTTTCTACATTAACTCGTTTATTTAGACCTACCTATACTTTAATGAGATTCACGAATTTTCCATTATCATACAAGTTTATAACCAATAGAAATGTGACATACAACAATATTCTGTCAATATCAACTATTGCCTTGAACATCTGACAGATCTAAAATAAATTTTGACAAGTTAGTAAGTATAACTTGTCATTTGTTTACTAGCAAATTTACAAACTCTGTGCTTATTGCAATTAAAATAAGCGAACATGTGTGACAGTGAGAGTGAAATAATTGAAAATTTAACCCCGCCAGAAATTGTTGAACGGGCCGCAAATAATTTATTACCAGTAAAATCAGTAACAACATATGAAAAATTTTACTCGCAGTTCATGGATTGGAGGACCAAAAATAAAATCAGCAGCTTTTCAGAAAATGTCTTATTTGCATATTTTGACGAGTTTTCTAGGAAATTTAAGTCCACAAGTTTATGGATACATTATTCCATCTAGAAATTCACAGTGTCTATTAAACACAAAGAAGACACAGCCCGGAATTAAGTTGGCAGCATTTGTGAGAACGCCTAAATAACCCACGCCCACAGCTGTAATTGCTTACACTTAGTTTTGTGGTTATGTTTTGTGCGTTCCTCTACGAATTGTGTTTTGCTTTACAACAATGTACAGAAACCTGTACATTGTTGTATGAAAATGGAGCCAGGATTTTCGAAAGGAAGTGCAGAAAATCCGCTGAAAGTTTTTTTAGATTTTAAGCATGGAGGTCAAAAAGCGCGAAACCACCTTTGCAATATAATACTACTACACCGTTGTGTCATGTTCAAGGTCGTAGGCTCTGTGACATCACTAAGGAAGGATAGTGACGTCACGTAAAAGCACGCGCTTTATTTCCGCACTTGAAATTTGTTTTTCGATAGAATTCTTCATAAAAAAAAATAAAAGAATACGGCGAGATTCTTTTGTTAAACCTTGATTTTCTGATATTTATGTTCTATTTATAATAGTTTCCATATTTCCTAAATTGTAATTTATAATTAATAAATTTCAGAAATAAAGTGTTAATTTTTGTATGTTTTATGACTGGTCATAGAAAAAATAGTGTATGCAACTCACATTTAATGGCTATTAAGATACTCGCATTCATTATGACATTATGAGCATTTCTCATGCTCGTGTCTTAGTAGCCATCATTAACGTTACATAATACACTATTACGCATTCTGAACTCCCTGACGCCTGGTCTATAAAAGGGCTCTTAACGATCTGAGAATGAGTGTTGGTTCTTTTAACCTACCAAACAGTCACGTCCGCAGAAATGCACTTTGGAACTAAAATAAGATAAAGATGAGGCTGAAACAGTAAGTCCTTTGCAAGTGCAAGCAATAACATAATACAAACAGGGGATCCAGTACACACATTTTTGGACATACATACCTAAGTAAGTGTTAAAAATGACTGCAGACATACATTTCCACTAAAATAAAAAATAGGAGCATACAAAAATAAGTACCACTTTCCATCTTTCGTCGCACGTTGAATAACAGCAGTATTGTACATCCTCAAAATTATTGTTCGCTTGTACTTACAATATTTTACCAACCTTATCCTTTCCTGGTGAATTATACATACACGTCTGCCAATTTGGCTCATGCTATGCTCTCACTTCAATTAGGTAGTACACACCATACTCGAGCTCCTAGTCCAAAAAACGACAAGTACCCAACCCAATTAAAGTAAGCAATTATGAAAATATGTACAAATGAAAGAACCTATTCCAGTAACTAGGTTATTTTTTAACTAGACTTGCTATCCTATGTAAGTGAGGTTTCACGCTACTGTTCAGAGCGGATAACGGCGAAGAAGGGGCTGGCGATGGAGGGGACACATTGTTTTGTTTTGTCGGAGCAAGGTTCTGTTCTTTCAGGACTTGTTCCTTTGCACCTCTGAAAAAATACAATATTCAGATAAGGAATAATAAAGATTTCATATTTATATATGCAGTAGAATACGTATATATCAACCCTCAAGGGACCGGCGACAATCAGTCATTACTAAGGGGACGACATACAAAACAAATGATTACATTATTTGATTCACCAGCTTCTAAATGGTGCATTCTAGTACTTTTTTCTTGGATTGTGAAACACTTTCGCTTCATGGAACTCATTTTAACGCACGTAATGAGTCCTTGGCCTTGCACATCACTGACTGTGACTTACGCATTAATCAGCATATGTAGGCAGCAGAGGGGATACAGCCATGCACAGGACGGTGAGGGGCGGTCGTTTCTAGCAGACAATTTTTCGAAGCGAAGCGAAAAATTGGTTGCTATAAGCAGTTGGTCACTTAAACCCGAGTCGTACTAAACGGATAAGTTTTCATAGTACGTCTATAGGAAACCTAACTTGAGGTTGCATTTTTGTCACTAAATATGGAAGTTGTTATATCCGAATTCTACTGTATTATAAATATATACAATTACCCAATTATTCTAATTTTTAGTACCATGACTGAAAATGATAAATTATGAAAAATTACAGAATATTTGTCTCTCACCTTATATATTTATGCATTAATCCTATTTATCTAGCATTTTTCTAAAAATAAAAATGAAAATGTACACATTAAACCAACCAGTATAATGTCGTTGGCAATCCAAAAACCCCTATGTGCATTTTTTTGTCAAAATAGGGTTAATAACAATGCTAGATTTTTAACCATAATTTTGGAAAAAGATGTTGAAAATATTGGTACAAACGACCCCATAAAAACTCCCATTTTCTCAAATATTGAAAACAAATCACAACAATACACTAGATAACAATCTTAATAGTTTAGACCTGGACAATGAATTACAAACATTTGTAGAAGATTTTGATAGTACTAACTACAAAAAATCTCAACACTGAAATGTCAATAAATATCCCAGCAATGCAATATGACCACTAATGTTACTATATATGCAAATATGTATAATACCAATGAAAAGGGAATGTTTAATAAGGTTTTCTGTGTCTCCTGAATAATTGAGTAAAAGTTAACTCTTGTAACACTTAAATGGTCACACAATTTGGACTTGGTAACACAATTTGGATATACATTTATTTGTCACCAATAAGTCGAGAAATTTTACATACTCTTAATTAGGTATAAGAAAATCTATGGTAGGATTAATGTACAAATATTTTTATATTAGCGAGTACAAATTTTAAACATTTTAGGTTATATTTTGTTGACATTGACAAGTGACATTTACCTATCCGCCGCACTTGGACACCAAAGCTTGCAAGACATGGTGT
>CAXKVY010014296.1:0-12391 GCA_964058915.1 Tetropium fuscum
ACAAAATAACGTTTTAATAACTAATGTGATCAATCATATTTTTATTCTAAATTTTATTAAATATCCATTGTTTTGTAGCTGGACAAGAGGCAGGTTGTCCAAATCCATCCGAGTTCTTGCCTGCATGGGCAGCAACCACATTTTGTGTTGTTTACTGAAGTAGTGCAGACAAATAAATGCTACCTGAGGGGTCTCACAACAATAGAGAGTGACTGGTTAACGGAAGTCGCCCCAGAATACTTTAAAAGCCGTAATTTTAAGTTGAACAGAGACAGTTGATAATAATAATAGCGTAATTGTTTTACTACGGTGTTACTATATGATGTATTGTAAAGTTGATTCTTATTTTATTCGTTCATTACATTATAATACTTTATTAATTTCTTACGCTTTTATGTATTGTATTTGACAGAATGACATTTTTGATAAATCTCCGTACGTACATACAATAATTGGTTACATACAGTTAAATAAAAACCATCATGGATCATTGTATTGTTATATTATGCTGCTGTGATTTATTCACATATGTTATATGTTTAACACATCCCACATAATATATGGTTATCTCATCGCTATAAGTATCTATAGATCTCATAGTATGTTTCCATACATTTTGCGTGCCCAGATTTCGTGTTGTCTAACGGTAACTATATCATATCGCGTATTGTGCAATGTCAGAGAATAAAACATTTCCTCTCCATTCCAATACTTGTCTAGCACAGATAAAATTGCATAGATCAAATATTGACAGCTCAAAGCTAATAATCATCTACAAGGCCAGAGACATATTAAATATCACTGACAAGGCTGATTCGCTGATTAATAGAATCCCGTACGCCCGGCCGTCGCCCCACTGTATGGTCTGTGGCCCCACTGACAAAAAGCGATTTTTAAAATACCGTAGCGTAGTTCTGGCGCATGAGCAGTACCGTGATTTATTCACATAGAGGTTATATTTGAAATACTCGAAAAACATACATTTTGCATTATTATATTTGTCTAGTATATATATATATATATATATATATATATATATATATATATATATATATATATATATATATATATATATATATATATATATATATATATATACATATATATATATATATATATATATATATATATATATATATATATATATATATATATATATATATATATATATATATATATATATATATATATATATATATATATATATATATATATATATATATATATATATAAAAATTTTGTTTATAATACTATTCGTGTGTATATATATATATATATATATATATATATATATATATATATATATATATATATATATATATATATATATATATATATATATATATATATATATATATATATATATATATATATATATATATATATATATATACACACGAATAGTATTATAAACAAAATTTTTATATATATATATATATATATATATATATATATATATATATATATATATATATATATATATATATATATATATATATATATATATATATATATATATATATATATATATATATATATATATATATATATATATATATATATATATATATATATATATATATATATATATATATATATATACACACGAATAGTATTATAAACAAAATTTTTCACTCAAATTACCCGACGTTTTTTAAATAAAATAAACAAGCAAGGAGCAGAATTTGAAATGTAAGCAGTGTTAACTGCGCACGCTTACAATCGTGTTCGTCCATTGGTTACCGTAAGCATAGACCGTAGGGCCGCAACGGAATCACAGCTTATCATAAAAGTTGGTCATATTTTGGGTGGACGGAATACGGTATCCGGTTAAGATAGTTTGTAGATAGTTTAAAGAACGTGCTATTGCTGAACATTATATGATGGCGGGCGGACGGACGGTAATTTATAAATCAGGCTTTAAATCTCAAATTTTCATCCGAGTCTTAAATACAACTTCACATACATCAAGTACATAAAGCCCGGTTTACGCAATGACGGTTTATCATCACGGACATTAAGCCCGGTTCACACATACAAAAGCAAATATAAATTCATAACAGATGTATTTTTAAATCTATTTAAACCTAAATTTGTCCACATTATTGGATAATTTGTCCACATCATTGGACGTTTGTGTCTTGAACAAGTTATTTTTCAGTTCTTTCAAGATAAATGTTACACAAATTATTTCTATTTTAAAACGCCAATATCATCAATTGGCACGATTCGGCGATCACATACCTAGCTACCTTTGTGTCTTATCTGTGATACCTTGCCAGAGCACACTACATAACCTTTTAATTTTCAAGTTTTCATTACATTACAAATATTCGGAATGTTGTTGGATGGTTGTTGGTGTCATATTGGCGGGACAACATGCTCTCAAAGGAATGTTAACGGATCGTGCTATTACCCTATTACCGAACTTTCTGCGGTAGGGCGGACTGACGAGGGCAATTTATAAATCAGGCTATAATTCAACGGCAATTGTTTGAAAGTAACTTAAAATTTCGGAATATACCTATCCAGATCCAGTAGTTCACCGCCAGAGTAATCACATTAAACAGCAATTAACAGGTCCCGATCACAGTTGTTGTGGATGCTTTGCAATGATTACCTAATATTTACAGATTTATTATAGTTATGTTCTGTGGTTATGTCTGCTAGTGTTTTGTGCACAGTCTCTGGTACAGATAGTATAATGTTTTTGTGCTGTGTTTCTGTGTTGAAGTTGATGCGAGTCTTGAATATTGTTTGAAACTTTGTTTAAAACACAATCACATTTCGTTCATTGACATTGTCATAAAATTAAAAGTGTATGTACAATTTTACTTTTTCAGTTTAGGTGTTTTGTTAAATTTCTTTGATATGGATCTATTTTCATTTTTTTTCAAAATATTACGCCACTTAACCTAACTTTTTCTAGAATATTCTGGTGAAATACTTGTAATAATTTACTTAAAATTTCAGATATAAAATGGCATTGATGTTAGCGTCGAGGCTCTATAGAGCTCCTGTGCTGCAGAAGTCTGCTCTGAAGCAAATACGAAACACAAATATCTACCGAACATTTGCTGATGATGGACCTAATTCTCTTAGCAGAGCTGCCCGGAGACGGCAAGCAACGCTTAAGGAGAAAATCATGGCCCCAGCAGGAGATACAGGTTAGAAATAGGATCTAATGAATTTTAAACTTCTTAATATTCTATTTATTACAGCATTCAATATTGGGAAGGGTCTGGTTGCCGGGGGTTCGTTGCTTGGTGTCGGTGCCTTAGCTTATTATGGCCTCGGCTTCGGAAAAGAAGCAGGACTGATAGATCATCAACAGTAAGAATAATATAGTCAGATTTTAATTTTATAAATAATTATTAATAATAAACAAATCAAAGTCCAGTGTAATATTTGTATAACATTATTTTAGTGTGTGGCCGGAATATGTTAAGCAACGTATCAAGACAACATACATGTACTTCGGGGGATCGGTGGCCATCACAGCTGCAAGTGCACTTGCAGCTGTGCGATCCCGTGCTATTATGAATGTAGTGATGAAAAATGGATTTATGGTAAATAAAAAATAATTACAAAAATACCAGGTACTCTGCTATAACTTTAAATTTTAGGGTATGGCAATTAGTCTAGCAGCCATTATGGGAACAGGAATGCTCGTGCAAAGCATTGAGTATCAAGAAGGATTCGGAGCTAAACAAATGGCATGGATTCTTCACACGGGAACGCTAGGGGCAATGTTGGCGCCTATGTGCTTTCTAGGGGGTCCTTTGTTAATACGAGCTGCATGGTTAACGGCTGGAGTTGTTGGAGGACTTAGTACAGTCGCAGTAAGTATTTTGTTGTCTATTTATGTTTCGAAAATAGTGTTCAAGGGATGTACTTTAATTACTTTATTGCTTTGATTACTGTGCTAACACAGATAAATTTGGCAAGTGGGAATTTCTATATGGGACTTTATCTCCATACGACAGTGTAGGCGTTTTTATTATCTTAATTACTATTATTTTTTTTTCACTAGGCATGTGCACCCAGTGAGAAATTCTTATATATTGGAGGGCCTCTAGCTATGGGGTTGGGCGTAGTTTTTGCTTCATCTATTGGGTCAATGTTTCTCCCACCAAGTACGGCTTTAGGAGCTGGTCTCTACTCGATATCCCTATATGGGGGCCTTCTCTTATTCTCTGTGTTTCTTCTTCACGACACCCAACGAATTGTCGCTCAGGCTGAAAGGTATCCAGCAAATCCTGCAATGTTTGGAGTTAGACCGTATGATCCTATCAATGCGTAAGTACTTCGAAAATAAGTTTTTAATTTGATACCGTATAAGTCCTTACATAATATAACTAGGAAAATATTATACTTGCTATGCAGTAGGTACAGGGTAGGTACTAGAGTACAGTATAATTATCGACAAGCAGTGTTGCCAAAATGATCTGAGATCATCGGAATTGAATTAAAAATCGTGACGTTTTTAAAAGTCATATAAAAGGGACCAAAATAGATTGAAGGAAAGAATAAAAGTTTATAAAAACAAATATGTATTTATTTTCTGCATTCATCAAACATTTTTAAAAATTGGAAAACAAAAACACGTTATTGCACAGTATATTTAAGAAATGTAGTACCTAGTTAGTCAGAATCGCTAGATTCATCTTTTTTAATTAAATATGTCGCTTTAGTTCCTAACTTTTGAATCATATTTTTGTTTAGGTCAAAATCATAGCATGTATCCTTTCCCATTAACCGTTTGGTATGCAAGATTCCTTCAACAGTATCAACTTTTAATTGGTTTCGAAACTGTGTTTTTGTTAAATTTTTCTGAGAATATTCTCTCTACAGCAGCACTTCAATGGGGGTAAACACAAAATATAAAAAACAAACTTAACTAAAGTTGGGGTCTTTAGGGAATCATCACCTATTTTGACCAATGCGATTTTTTTCCAAAACATCACCAGCTAGGACCAGCTAGATGTTTATGAAAATACTGCATACTGCGAAATGAACTCAAAATTAATTTTGTTTTAATATTAAAAATTTAGATATTTTGTAAGTCACGCCTTTCACAGAGTTATTTTGTATACTTAATACGATTTTAAATTTGCCATAAAATTTTTAAACAGTTCAATAGACGAGAAAAGTCGTGACACCACGAAAGTGCCTGTGTAAGTGAAAGGTTGTTAGTGCCTGACTGATTCCAAACACAAATAATTCGCATGAAAATTTTTGCTAAGAAATATTTTTGATATAAATTTAAAGATGTTTTATCAATCAATTCCATGAACTTCTATAGTTAAGCCAATTAGACAAGGGTTGAAAATTTTTGTAACCAAAAAAATAATAGTAGGGTGAAACCCCTTGGAAAAGGAAGAGAATATAATAAAATTGAAAGGAAAAATAATTTCCAGCCAAACTATGGAAGTCCTATGGAAAATAGTTAAATGGCAAAGTTGTAGGTAATAAAAAGACCTGCAACTTTTGTATTGACACTTTTTTCACATAACTTCATTAATTTATGTGAAAAATTCAAATAAGCTAATTTTTGGTTTTTTATTTTTCTTTTAAAAAATTTTTTTTTTTAAAGAAATTTGGTGAAAACTCCTTTTTATGCTCCAAACACACTGTAATTTTTTTAATTTAAAATATTTATTTTTTCACCTTATTTTGAATTAATATCAAAAGAGCACCCTAATTTTCAATCGAAAATATCTGCTGTTTTAAAAAAGTCGGTGGGCTTTTTGTTCGTTGAAATCTCTATTTTATGATGGTGTAAAAAAATATATACATTATTATAATAAATGTTCTCAGAAAATGCAAAGAAACGAAAAGAACTCGAATCCGGTTTTTTTTTAATCATTATGTACAATTTTGAGCTATTTATTAAAATTTACACTTTAATTACTCGAAAAACTTAAGATTCCATGTTACATTGCTAAACAAAAAAATTGCAAAGCCAAATATACTACTATAATTAACAACCAAATAAGTTAATAAAGTTAATATTTAATAAGACATCTACAATATTTTGAGAAAGTTGTAGAATCTTCTTCAAATTATGTGTGTAGATGCCTATTTATTGCTATTTTAAGATAACTTATATACCTGAGTGACCTACGGAAAATTTTAGCTCATCAGAAGGTATTTGTAAATATAAATCAAATCTATTTATAAATGTAAAAATGATAATATAACACTGAATCAATTAAGATTTCGAAAATATCAATTAGCAAAAATTATATCATCTTTCATATTGGCATATCATATCTCCCACCCACAGAAGGCGCAGCAGAACAACATTGTTACAGGGCATATTATCAGCTTCAAACTTGGCTGGGTAACGAACTGGCAGCAACACTTGTAACTTTCATGTCGATAGTTTTATTTTGTTTCTACATGCCGATTGTTTGTTAACATAATTTTGCATGTTGCTTAATTGAATAAAAAATATACAATTTTTGCAGGTCTATTTCAATCTACCTGGATACTATAAATATCTTCATCAGAATAGCGACCATTTTGGCAGGCGGGCAGAACCGCAAGAAGTGAGCTTAATTTAATTTTCATTTTACTTTATAAAATACCTTTGCACAATTGTATTTAAAATAAAAAGTAGCTCTAAGTTCTTTTGTGAAAATAAACTATTACTGTATGATAGTGTATATATATTTATTTTAGGATAGGGTAAGGCTAGATATACAAAAGAGGCTGTAATTCTCATAATTTTATTCAAGCTTTGTATTCACAATGATTTGAGTTAGTTTATAATTACAATAAATAACTTCCACAATAGTAGCAGTTTTCCTTTTGAGAAATATTTAGTTGGAGTTAAGTTTTAGGATATACATCTTTGGATACAAGTGCAGTCTTAATGGAAAATTAATCAATGGTGGCATGCAAATGAAAACCAACTTTTATTTATGGCACATTGATATACACTTGGGAGAGAAAATTATGAAGAATATTCAAAATAACAACTGATCTTTTCATTTTACAAAGCTAACTTCAAAATATCCCCTAATATCTAAACACATGGCAAGTGGTCTACCTCTTCAAATAGAATCAAAACGATTTGAAACATGTTGATGTACGGATAAAACTAGCTGAACATCTTATTAAGCTGGTATATTCAAAGAGATAGGTAGGTAGGTACAGGATTCTACATATTTATATGTACAATAAAAGCTTCAGTCAATTGTATTTTACAGAATTGGTGTCTACTTACCACTGATAATTTCTTTAAACAGGAAATATACAATACGACAGACCAAAATTTTAAAAACACCTGTACTGAGATACATGTTTTTATCTGGGTATATATATATATATATATATATATATATATATATATATATATATATATATATATATATATATATATATATATATATATATATATATATATATATATATATATATATATATATATATATATAGGATTGATCATTAAGTTCCAGGACTTTTTGAATTGTCTGGCAATGGAGCGCAGAGCAGTTGGCAAAATTGTTTAGCGTGACTCAGCCCCAGCACTGCAGTTTATTCCAATGCGCAATTGCTTTTGTTTTCCCGAAGTTACAGCTGTTTGTGTAGAAGGAGTTTTGCATGTTTGGTGATTTCTCGATATTTTTCAAGATGAATTTCTCAACGTGTCTGTCAAGTTTTCCATTAAACTGGGTAAAACTTACCCAAACTTTATAAATTATGAAAGAGGCGTATGTGGATGAATGTGTGAGTCAGTTACGGTGTCAGGCATGGTTGAGGAGGTTCAAAGAAGGCCGGACGTTGTCCTACATTCAGGACGGCCATTGACTTAGACTAATGGCGGGCACGTTGAAAGAGTGAAGAGTCTTGTGCAGTCAAAACGTCTTCTAACCATTCGTGAGATGGCTGAAGACTGCAACATTTTATTTGGTTCATGCCAAGAAATTTTGTACCCAAAAACTGACCATGCACCATGTGGCTGCAAAGTCTGTCCCGAGTCATGCCGCCTGTTATCACTTAGCGCCCCTACTCACCAGACCTAGCCCCTGCGAACTTTCTCTTGTTTTCCAAACTCAAAAGGGCAGAGGTTTAACAAGAAAAATCACTAGAGGAGCTAAACAGCTTTCCACAAGAACAGTTCTCAGAGTCCTTCCAGTAGTGGAACTGATGTTGGGAGAAGTGTATACATTTATAATTATTTTTTATTAAATTTTCACGCATTAGTCCTGGAAGTTTTCATCACCCCTTGTATATATTATTTATGAGTGACCTAAATATAACACAAAAATACGGCTTCACTCGCTCGGTTAGTACAAATTTTACCAGGAAGAACATTTTTCCAATCGCCGTTTATAGGGCATAGAAAATAATTTTTCTAATTTTAACATTTAAAGTGACACTTTTCAAAACTCTTTGACATTAGAAAACGTCTTACTTTTCACAACCAGTTACAAAAATTAAAATTTTACGCAACTGGTTTTCTAAAGTTCATTTCATAGTATTTATTAGTTCATAGTTAGGTTATTTGACCTAACAAGCTGTCACACAAGCTGAAACACACTATTTTGTGTAACTCGCTAGCGCTTGTTCCGCAGAAATTTGATTGTTACACAAAATAGTACTTTTCACAACTGGTTACATAAATAGCTATTATATAACCGATACATGTTTTGTTGTAATGACACGTATGTATTGACAGTACAGGTGCATAAAATTTTTGCCTGTCAAGTTTTAATTATCAGTTAGAAATTGTTTCATGCAGAAATCGATATTGTCTACATTACGGATTTAAAGAATTTTAGACATCACCCACAGAAAAATATTTAAGTTTCTATCTATGTTTGTCAATAAAATGTTACTTGTAACCGATTTTCGTCTGCATGATGTCTAATGGGAAAACATTTTTATAAATTCAAAGGAACACATAGTATTAAGCTCAACATCTACATATTATTATTATGTAGTCATAGGTATATGTACAGGAGATGTGATGATATAGAAGTTGCTTAAAAAAAATATATTGATATGTCAAACGTATAAAAAATAAATAAGCACTAATATTAATATCACTAAGGTACCTGCTAAAAAACTACGAATTTACTGTATAAACGAGCAAAATGTGGAGCACGAAACATTTTTGTATCTTACAGTACAGTTCGGGTACTAACGCTCCTTTGAAATCTTAGGTTCAAATAAGCTGCTACATATAAGTCCCTAACGATAAGATTCTGTGTGTACTGGAGCCCATTTAAATTATTAGTGAATAGCCCATCCGTTCAGTGAGAAATTATAGTCGCAACACTTATGGCGCTATGCGTGCAAAATTTTCTGAGATATATTAGATAACAGCAGCTCTTTAGTTTCGAAATTTGTCAGTCTATCGAGAAGCTATTGTTTGCGAAGGTTTTCTTTACCTGTTGAGCCTCAATGGGCTTGACACAAAACGGATAAACCGAACCATCGTTATTACAACATTTTTGACGAACTACTAACTCGGATCCTAAAAACCAAAGGATCCAAAGGTCAAACATGAAAAACCAAAATATCCATAAAAACCAAAAAAAAAAATCAAAAAACCAAGGCTCCATCTTGGATCCAAAGGTGAAACATGAAGGACTGTATTCCTTGTCTGAACCTAAGAATGCCGTATAAAGATTTTTTTCGTACTTCCGGGACTGAAGTAATAACTTTACTCCCTTATGACAGGGACCTTCCGGGATTAAATATTGACGGAAACCCCGGAAGAATAGAATTAAACGACTGATAAGAGTGCATTGATAAGAGCTGTACACATAAAACTGCACATTTTTTTAAACTATAAATTTTAAGTGTTTCTTTTTAGATCTTTTAAATTATGTTTTCTACATTAACTCGTTTATTTAGACCTACCTATACTTTAATGAGATTCACGAATTTTCCATTATCATACAAGTTTATAACCAATAGAAATGTGACATACAACAATATTCTGTCAATATCAACTATTGCCTTGAACATCTGACAGATCTAAAATAAATTTTGACAAGTTAGTAAGTATAACTTGTCATTTGTTTACTAGCAAATTTACAAACTCTGTGCTTATTGCAATTAAAATAAGCGAACATGTGTGACAGTGAGAGTGAAATAATTGAAAATTTAACCCCGCCAGAAATTGTTGAACGGGCCGCAAATAATTTATTACCAGTAAAATCAGTAACAACATATGAAAAATTTTACTCGCAGTTCATGGATTGGAGGACCAAAAATAAAATCAGCAGCTTTTCAGAAAATGTCTTATTTGCATATTTTGACGAGTTTTCTAGGAAATTTAAGTCCACAAGTTTATGGATACATTATTCCATCTAGAAATTCACAGTGTCTATTAAACACAAAGAAGACACAGCCCGGAATTAAGTTGGCAGCATTTGTGAGAACGCCTAAATAACCCACGCCCACAGCTGTAATTGCTTACACTTAGTTTTGTGGTTATGTTTTGTGCGTTCCTCTACGAATTGTGTTTTGCTTTACAACAATGTACAGAAACCTGTACATTGTTGTATGAAAATGGAGCCAGGATTTTCGAAAGGAAGTGCAGAAAATCCGCTGAAAGTTTTTTTAGATTTTAAGCATGGAGGTCAAAAAGCGCGAAACCACCTTTGCAATATAATACTACTACACCGTTGTGTCATGTTCAAGGTCGTAGGCTCTGTGACATCACTAAGGAAGGATAGTGACGTCACGTAAAAGCACGCGCTTTATTTCCGCACTTGAAATTTGTTTTTCGATAGAATTCTTCATAAAAAAAAATAAAAGAATACGGCGAGATTCTTTTGTTAAACCTTGATTTTCTGATATTTATGTTCTATTTATAATAGTTTCCATATTTCCTAAATTGTAATTTATAATTAATAAATTTCAGAAATAAAGTGTTAATTTTTGTATGTTTTATGACTGGTCATAGAAAAAATAGTGTATGCAACTCACATTTAATGGCTATTAAGATACTCGCATTCATTATGACATTATGAGCATTTCTCATGCTCGTGTCTTAGTAGCCATCATTAACGTTACATAATACACTATTACGCATTCTGAACTCCCTGACGCCTGGTCTATAAAAGGGCTCTTAACGATCTGAGAATGAGTGTTGGTTCTTTTAACCTACCAAACAGTCACGTCCGCAGAAATGCACTTTGGAACTAAAATAAGATAAAGATGAGGCTGAAACAGTAAGTCCTTTGCAAGTGCAAGCAATAACATAATACAAACAGGGGATCCAGTACACACATTTTTGGACATACATACCTAAGTAAGTGTTAAAAATGACTGCAGACATACATTTCCACTAAAATAAAAAATAGGAGCATACAAAAATAAGTACCACTTTCCATCTTTCGTCGCACGTTGAATAACAGCAGTATTGTACATCCTCAAAATTATTGTTCGCTTGTACTTACAATATTTTACCAACCTTATCCTTTCCTGGTGAATTATACATACACGTCTGCCAATTTGGCTCATGCTATGCTCTCACTTCAATTAGGTAGTACACACCATACTCGAGCTCCTAGTCCAAAAAACGACAAGTACCCAACCCAATTAAAGTAAGCAATTATGAAAATATGTACAAATGAAAGAACCTATTCCAGTAACTAGGTTATTTTTTAACTAGACTTGCTATCCTATGTAAGTGAGGTTTCACGCTACTGTTCAGAGCGGATAACGGCGAAGAAGGGGCTGGCGATGGAGGGGACACATTGTTTTGTTTTGTCGGAGCAAGGTTCTGTTCTTTCAGGACTTGTTCCTTTGCACCTCTGAAAAAATACAATATTCAGATAAGGAATAATAAAGATTTCATATTTATATATGCAGTAGAATACGTATATATCAACCCTCAAGGGACCGGCGACAATCAGTCATTACTAAGGGGACGACATACAAAACAAATGATTACATTATTTGATTCACCAGCTTCTAAATGGTGCATTCTAGTACTTTTTTCTTGGATTGTGAAACACTTTCGCTTCATGGAACTCATTTTAACGCACGTAATGAGTCCTTGGCCTTGCACATCACTGACTGTGACTTACGCATTAATCAGCATATGTAGGCAGCAGAGGGGATACAGCCATGCACAGGACGGTGAGGGGCGGTCGTTTCTAGCAGACAATTTTTCGAAGCGAAGCGAAAAATTGGTTGCTATAAGCAGTTGGTCACTTAAACCCGAGTCGTACTAAACGGATAAGTTTTCATAGTACGTCTATAGGAAACCTAACTTGAGGTTGCATTTTTGTCACTAAATATGGAAGTTGTTATATCCGAATTCTACTGTATTATAAATATATACAATTACCCAATTATTCTAATTTTTAGTACCATGACTGAAAATGATAAATTATGAAAAATTACAGAATATTTGTCT
>CAXKVY010014297.1:0-26234 GCA_964058915.1 Tetropium fuscum
AGTAATATTAATAAGTAATATTATTAAGCCGAATAGATTTAATAAATAAATGATTAAATCAATGTCATAAAAAGGGAGAACTATTCCTAAATTAGAAAACTAAACAACATGCAAAAATGTATAACACAAAACTACATTAAAACAAAATTACATTAATATAATAATAAAAAAAATAAAATTGGGAAGTTATTTTTTTAATCTGTTATCTTTTAATATCTTATTCCTAATCTTTAATCAGAATCATAAAAAATACTGACCTCATCCAGTTGACGAACATAAATGGTCTTATATGGACTTACCGACTATTTTGACATAAGAAACTTTATCTTGACTTGTAAACTTTCTTTTCAATGAATTTATCACAGTGTAGTTTTCTACTAATTAAAGCTTATAAATTCATTAACTCTGTGTCTAGTAAATAATATACACCATATATTTTGCATTAGGTAAACATATTTAATTTAACTTCCATTTACCTTGTTATTTATACTACGAATGACTTTTAATTGCATTAATTTTGATTAAAAGCTGTACTACTAATTCTGTTAGCATTAAGGTAATTCATCAGGGACTGTTTGGAGAACGTAATGTAGTTCTAACGGGAATTTCACACATTTCTCAATTGTTTTGCCGCTGGTATGGTTAAATCCGAATGCAGAACAATTTATGAGATTGTCTGATCAGGTTAAGCACGAAAATTTAGATTTTTTTAATTTTATATTTAGACTTTTTTAAACGATATCCCATAATAGTGTTCTGATTATTTCAAATGACGTCTTATGTTGACACTTGATACATTGTTAATTCTGACGTCATATCGAAAAACGCAGAAAAGTCGATTTTTGTCGATTTTGAGATTTCTGTTGAATCAGATTCTTTAGGTAACTTTTTACATTCCCAGTATACCTGTTGTACTGCTTATCAAAAAAAATATTTTATTTTTTGTCCAAATCTGGATAAAAAAATTTGAGGTATCTCAATGGGGCAGTGAAACGTCATCAAATACTTTTAAAAATTCAGTAACCAATCATTCATAATGGTAAATGTAGTATCTATCTCTCTACGAACCTGCGAGTGGGGAATATAAATTGTTCTTTAAATTATATGCGTAGATGCCTATTCATTGCTATTTTAAGATAACTTGAGATGACTATTTTTTATGATGCTATTTTAAGATATACCTGAGTGACCTACGGAAACTTTTAGCATATCAAAAGATATTTGAAAAAGAAGTGGAGAAGAGGCTAGGAGGGTCTGGGCCTTACTACCTGTTATTTCGTAGCAGCTGTAAAAACCTGTTTTTTTAACCTGTAAAACCTGTTTTTTGCTGTTTTTTTTAGACTATCAGAAAGTAGAGGTTTCCACGAACAAAAAGCCTACCGACTTTTTTAGAAAAGCGTATATTTTGATGCGAGAATTTTCGCTTGAAAATTAGGGTGCTTTTTCGATATTAAGTCAAAATAAAGTGAAAAAATTAATATTTTAAATCAAAAAAAATACAGTATGTTTGGGACATGAATAGGTAAGTTTTCAACAAATTTCTTTAAATTTTTTTTCTAAAACAAAAAAAATAAAAAACATGGTTATTTAAATTTTGAGGTTATGTTAAAAAGGGTAAAAACAAAAGTTGTAGATCTTTTTATTACCTACAACTTTGCCATTTAACTTTTTTTCAGAGGACTTGTAGTTTTGCCGAAAATCGAGATAAACCGTTAAAAATTCACCCCCTCCCCATTCTCGTCCTCAGATCGCCCGTAAATTATTTTTCCTTTCATTTTTGTTATATTCTCTTCCTTTTCCAGTAGGTTTCATCATACTATTATTTTTTTTTGTTTAAAAAATTATCGTCCCTGATCTATTACCTATATCATATGATATTTTGTAAATATTACACTCAGACCTTAACATTAATTTACTAATACGACAATAATAACAATAAATAAAATTACTCTTTTTTGCGCCACTAATAATGAATCCACAAAATGCTATTACATTTAGGGTTCGACTTTTAAGAACGAAGTAAATTTTTTCCACTTTAAAGCCTTCTAACTGTAACTCAAAAACTGAATTTCTAATATAGGTAGGTATAAGCATAACACATTTTTTTGTAGAGAATCAAATTTACTAGCGAAATGGCAAATTATGAAGTCAAAAAACCACAAAATTCTTTCCACAAAATAAGTATAAAAGATTATTAAAAAAAAACGAAAAATTAAACTTTTTGGTTTTTTTAGACGTTTGTGTATAACCTTGTTTATCTATTTAAAATACACCATTTCCTGCAAAAGGTCTGACCGGCAAAAAACCTACGGAAATGTGTAGGTACCTCTATGTCGCAGATTTATTGTACTAAATTTGCAACCCTCTTCAAGTGGAGCACAACCTACCCCAGGCGTTTAAAGGGGTGAAATTGCACTAACGTGGAAACGTACTTTTACTGTTATTTAATTTAATTTGACCTATTCTTGCAATGTATAATCCTACGCAATAACAGAGCGGCGCGCGGCGTCTGTATTCACGCCTGTAGTAACGGCTCCACCGGAACTCCACAGCAGTGGCAGGATGATAAGTTACACCTTGTATATTATTTTAGTCGACAAATCACACGCGAAGAAACCTAATGTCATTCGTATGAATTAGAAACCCTTGCATTGATGAAATTATTAAAACGATTTTGTGTATACATGCACTGTAGGGCTTTCTATCAAAGTTGTAAGCTGTCACTGACTCTAGTCATGGCAAGGCAGATTTTTTTATTAAAAAGGATTTATCAACGCCAATCACATCAGCACTGTGGTTGGCCTTCCAAGACTACGATATTCAAAAAATTCATCAAATATGTCTTTGTTCAATAATTGAACAGATCCTTTATCATTATCATTGACAAACCGAAAATAAATAATGTTTTAAGGAATAAAAATAATATTTGCGTGTAAAAATTAGAAATAATATGGTATAAAGGTAAATAGTGATCTTTAATTACTCTCTTTCATTTTCAAATTGACTATAGTATACATCAGATATCGCACAATATTACTCATATAATTGGATTCGTTAACACTGACGTAATCGTTATTACAAATCGCACAATAAGTCCGCCGTTTTTCATTTTGATAATATCCCTTTCGAGCCAGCTTCCATTTGAACCCTCATAACAAACCCGGCATCACAATTAACATTAGGTACACTTATTCCAAATGGCACATTACCATATCTCCTGTGGTAGTATGATGATGTTGGTAAGAACACTGCCGAAATAACACAAAAGAGCACCCACATCACATTAGCACTGTATTATCAACACCGACTCACGATAGCAACGACTTTTACCGCGCCAAATACACAACGGTCTTCTGAAGCACCGCACCGGCTGAACTGGCACTGAAGACCCACCTGTCGTCGGCGGAAGTGCTCCAAGTGCACGTAAGATATTCTAACTACTTCTGTTCCACATGGCTGACATTTTCCCACCCTATTATTTTGATTCACTTGATAGAGGTTGGGGAACATTTCAGTTGTCTGCATGCATGCTCTTTTTAATATTTGCGGTGTGTGCTAATTAGGTAAGTAAAAATGAGTTTCCAGGACGCAGTGCAGGCAGGAAGAGAGGCACAATTTGCGACTACAACAGTTTCTGAATATGATTATTCCGGTTCGGTATGTTATGCCAAACACCGGCAGCTGGAAAGCTTGCTTTATATTATTAGATAATGTGAATTATATGTGGCGTTTTTCGAGGTTAGGTAGTATACTGCAACCAGCTGTTTGTATGAAACACTAATTTCATAATGATATTATGCATAAATAACACTGACTAAATAGTGATTAATATTATTATATTATGCATAATTTAATAGCGAACTTCAGATATCGACCTATTCAACTTTGTTCTACTCCCATACTATAATTTGTTTATTAGATGTTCCCTACCTATTATTATACTTTTCGTACTTTCGGGAAGTAATAATTTTAGTCCCTTTTGACAGGGGCTGAAGTGTCACTTTCTGTCATTCCGGGATCAGATACACGCTCATCGCTCATAATCGAGCTAATGATAGTATAGTCCAAGAGGCAGTGACGATTTTCGGCACTTATTTCCCCAGTCAGGATGCAGTGATAGAATTGTTCGGTTAGTAGTCTAAGCAAAATTAATATATATTTAGGGGGGGGGTCTGGATTCCAGATTCCAGGGGGCGGTCCGATGGGTTGAGGCGGAAAATACGTCAGAACTACGCATACACTGCCCTTTTTTTCCACTGATAAAAATAGTTCTAGTAGTAAGAGGTATATTGAAGTTAAGTAAACAAAATAGTCTGGCTAATCTGTGAGTATGGATATTACGTCTGGCAGGTGAAATACTAAAAATTTTTCACCAAAAAAATTTTCCTCATTTACGTAGTCACGAAAATTTATTAGATGATGGCCTATGTTATAATAACAGCTTAAAATACAATGTGGCTAATGTGGAACATCCCCCAAGTCTTGCCAGACTCGTCTAATGCTCGTCAGGTGCCCTATAATTCTTGTTTGTCATTAAGAGAATAGATTGAAAATATACACCGATTGGGAAAATAAGCCGAAAAAAATTCACTGTCTCCTGGAATGCTAGCAATGACAATGTCTCCAAATTAATCTAACCCAACATTACAATGATTACGAACATGTCTGTGACTTATTTGCCTCGCTTTATGCTTAATAGTTATCCATGATCCTATAAATGTTTCTATGTGCTTTTGAAGTACGAAAAATATCGTATATACCTTGCGACTGAAGTACTTTTAAGCCCTCAGGTGAATTATCGCCTTCCCTACAGTCGCACCATAAACTTTATCTTCGGGATTAAAAGTACTATTTCAGTCCCGTGGAATATTATATACTATCAAGGACGAATTTTCCATTACGATACAAGTTTATAACCAACAGAAACGCGACATTCAACAATATTCTGTCCTGTCAATATCAACTATTGCCTTGAACTTCTGATAAATCTAAAGTATATAAATTTTGACAAGTCATACTTACTATTTACTTAGCAAATTTGGAGACTTATCGTTTCTTGCAATTAAAATAACTGAACATGTGTCACATTGAAAGTAACTTGAAAATTTTACACCGTCAAGTTGTGGAACATTGCGGCTGTTGCGGCTATGCAAGTCACCAGTACAGTTGCAGAATTAGTAGTAGAAGATTTGGAAGAAACCATAATTCCAACATTAAACTATAAAAATTAAACTATAAACCATTTTGCAAACGTTATGTTGATGATAGCATAACTGCATTTCCAACTGAATATAAAAATACGATTCTAAATAAATTTAAAAGTTAGCATCCAATAATACAATTTACAATTGAAAACGAGTCAGAAAATAACATAATTTCTTAGATTTAACTCCTATAGATTATAAAACTGAAGTATTAACAAAATGGAATACAAACACAACATGGTCTGGTAGATATGCAAATTTCAACTGAAAAAATCCGTATAGCCATAGCGCAACTTCACTAAATTTAAACTATCTCTTACTGTTTTCAAAATCCCCATGGTGAGCCTCGAATTTAAATCACCCAGTATATAAACATCGATAAATTATATCGATAATTTTTTTTATATATAGATCCATTCCGGTAGCAATATATCGATAATTTTTTCCATCCTTTATTTCAGGCCTACCATTATTGCTTTTTTGCATTATGATAATACTCACAGATTATTAATTAATGTATATTAGGTCATCGGGATAATATTTTTTAATTATAAATTGAATCAAAATTTGTTAATTGGTTGATGTTTACTAGGCATAGAATCAATGTACTAGGACATTAATCCATGTCAATGGTCATTAATATCAGTATTTTTATCTGAGACGTTCCTGATTAAAATCAATGTGCGTTGAGCATTAATATTACGTACTCGTACATTGAGTAATAATTCAAAAGCATCGTGGTAATGATTCAGCATCAGAGCAAAATTATATAAAAAATCATTGTGTTAATGTTTTTTATTAATATTACGTACGTTTTTCGTTGTCTGTGATATTCACACAGCACCTAAAAATATAAACACTTCTTAAAATTCCTTTATAAAGACAATATTAAAAGACAAAAATCCACTTGAAAAAACTACACATTTTATATACGAAATCCCATGTAAGCAATGAAGTCTACATTGGTCAAACAAAGCAACTTCTTGAAGAGCGTTTAAAAGGTCACAAATATTCAGCTAGTATTATAGTTCTAATGAAACAGGTCATAACTTAAACTATGAAAATACAAAAATTCTTAATAAAGAACAAAAATATAAAACACGTTCAATTATGGAAACAATTTATATTTAAAAAAATCCCATTGCATGTAATAATAAAAAAGACAGAGAACATATTTCTGCAATCTACAATCTTTGTCGGGATACTGTGAGAAATCGTCTCCACGAAGCCAATCTTCGTAGTCGACGACCCCTCAGATGTCCACCTCTCAATTGTCCAACAAAATTGGCTTGCAAATGATTGGGCCACGTTCACCGGGCAAATAGATGTCAAAATACACCTATATCTATACTAGTTGTTAACATGACACAATTAATTGTAAAGGCAAGTGCCACCTTTATAAAAATACGCTTCAAGTAAAATTTATTTTCCTACGTTTTTTCAACCGCGAAATTCTTATCTGAAGTTTTTAGGCTGAGAAGCGGATACGCTGAAGCATTGAATTAAGAATATTTGCATAGCATAGCCCTTGACCATAAATTCAAAAGACTACAGTCTGAAAAGTAAAATATAACTAATTAGACTGTGGACCAGATAGAACGTTGACGTAATATAATCATTTTAGCGGCTATGCGGTGAATACAAATGCGAGAAAAAGAAAATATCTCCAGCGATTTTTAAACTGAATTATATTTACAGGTCTCTCTCTATACCAACGTATCCATTAAATATTTTTATAGATTAGACTAATAAACGTAACTTATCTTTTGCAAAATATTAGCTTTCGACTGTCGTAAGAATTATTAAGTAAGCACGGAAATGCAATGTCAACGGAAAATTTTGCACTGCATATTTAAATTCCAAAAATTCGATTTTTGCAATTTTGCAATCTTGGCCGACATCGCGCCCTCTTAATTCGGATATGGCAAATATTTCTGGATAATGTCCATATTTTTTTTTATACCTGCGAGTTCATGGTTCGGTATTTTATAGAAACGTTTTTATCCTAGATCCCTGACTACAGTGGAATTATTTTTGTTTGTTTACGATGCTGTATGTAGAAACGTACCTACATAGTTCTAATGACCTCTTTAAATTTTTTCAACGGCGACATCTATTAGATAACGTATTTACTGGCCGCCACTGACTTAATGACCGGCCAGTGACTTAACTGTCATGCTTTTTTGTGGCAGCTTTGTATTTTTTTGAATTAACTTTTAACCTAAATATTATAAATCTTTTGCATGTTGTTTTATTTATGGTATTTAAAAAGCTCGACAGAAATTCCCCATCGTCTTCATCAGCTGCTTGTAGTTGCATTTTGTAAATATCAGGACATACAGATAATTTTCAGGTTGTATTTACCTGTACCGCATTTGGAACAATCTGTTTGATCATCACGGTAAAAGAAATTCTAAACAGTCTTGGAATAAGCGGCTTGTTAAGACAAAGGACTAATTGCTCTCATCTAACAAATATGAGGCAGATCCAACATGAATTGCGTAGAAACTAAAATACCTACCTGTTTGAGATGGTTTCCAGATATTTCATATCCAACTTCTAAATGTTTATGCTATTCATAAAATCTTGTACAAATATCCAACCAGATGTAATTTATTTAAAGCAGAAGATGGATTAAAATATTAAAACGTATTTCCTTCTTAGTGTTGAAGTAAATACTAAATAGAAAATACTAAGAATTTAAATATTAGCACTTACTTATTTTTATTCATACCATCGAAAGCAATATACACTTAGCTATAAAAATAAACTGTACATCAAAACATTTCTACCTCACATAAACACGAAAAATTTGTCGCTTTCCATTGATATCATCTAATTTTGATAAGACATTATTTTCTTTTTGCTGAGGCTCTAGGAAAATGTTTCAATAAAAACCCCTTACTCCAATTTACTGCTTCTCAACCAGACATTTTATCGCTGGCATTAAAAAGCAACAAAATCTATTTTTATACGTTTTTCAGAAAGACATTGCTATTAGTACCTAATAAAAACATTATTTTAATTAAGGTTTAAATTTAACAAAGCACACTGAGACTACATTTCCACCTATTTGAAAATTTCTGAACTAATATAATATTTAAATAATATAAAACGATTATAAAATTAAATATAAAGCTTCTATTGCTAAGCCATGTAATCTGATAGTTTTAGAATTGATTTTTGGCCTAGGAAATGAGTGATTTAGAACATGACCTGCCAAGAAAACATTGTGAAAACATGCCTCTACAGAAAAGCTTAAAATTATCCGACCCCCTCTTATTCCGACCCCCTCTTAAAATAAATAAACAAATAAATACTAGGTTATACATTACCTCGCGTTATACAAGTTTCTGCGTTCATTGTGACCAGGGTAATATAAACTAGCACTGGCCGTAACATTAAAATGGACGATTAAGTTACACACATAAAAAAGCTAAGAAGAACAAACCGAACTAACAAAACACATGTCAAAACGTCATATATATATATATATGAACAAAACTGACAACTGACATTTGCCTGATATTCAGGTAATAATTTGACATTCAATGTGTGTCAGTGAAAAGTAGGTATTTTCTTTTTATGGCCAGGAACAACACCGGCTTCAGTGCTTAAAGCCTTTAATAGCTATGAAGATAGTTGCTATTGGAAAAGTGTTATACGGGTTATACCTAAGACCACACAAGAATGGAATTGTATAAAACATGGTAATTTTACAAATGGCTTATATTATGTCTAGTATTATGTGAAAAGAATCTCCTATTAAATAAGCTACCCCTTGTGAGCTTTAAACACCAGATTTAATTATTAAATAGGTACCTACACAAAAAGACTGGCTATGTTTATACCAAACTATAACTTATTTGTTTGACAAATATTGTCTCGAACTCTATTGCCAGCAATTGCCGCAAAATCGTCCTCGATAGGTTATTAACACTTACATCCTTTAATATACAAATAACTATATATGCCTTCATAAGAATGAGAGAGGAAAAAATACGTAAAAAGCGTAATATCTGACAAAGCCTGTGATTATTTACAACACAGTATTGTTAATGGATACAAAAATGGGACGTTTTCTTTTATATTACTTATTGGGCATAATACGTTCCAAATAATGGAGTTAATCAATTGAGCATTGGTATCAAACTACTTGCAGAAGTTAGAAAAAATAAATTAACTACTCTACGTAACTGAACCGAACTAACTTGAATTGAGCCCACAAATTTCCATCATCTCCAAATCGCACAGCTCTCTAAATATCGATCACTCAGCTGGTTGTTCACACCATGACCTACGCCTAATAATAAAAACCTAATAATAAAAAATTATTTAACGAAATAATAAAGCTAAAGAAGCTAAAATAATAATACATTAAGAATAAACACTAAGACAATGATAAGACCCGACACTATGAATTTGCAAAGAGTCCTATAATAACAACCTATCAACGGATATATCTCGAGCCAGACTACTTTGCTTATAAATCCCCGGTGAACATATCGCAATTATTGCGATAATCGCACCACCCATCGAAAGAGGAGAATCGTTACGGGATCCAAGACATTGCTAATGAACCGTCTCGTCTGCATGAACGGGTACCATTTTAATTAATGTTTGATTTCTGGCTGTCCCTCCGTGGTGACACGAGGGGTTTGAGCAGAAAAACTTTATTTCGACATGACGTTACTCGAGAAACCGTTACATAATGGATTGCAGCCGTCAAATCCTCCATGATAAATTAATGGCAATACGTACCACAAATGTAAAAAAATACTGCATTTATTCACTTAAAGTGATGTTCTGTATACCACTTAATAATACCCGAAAGAGATGACATAAAAATAAACGTGTATAAAGCTGTGGAAAGGAAATACCAAAATGTTTACTGATACATGAAATTAGAAAAAAAATATACACAAACAGTAAATACATATATATGACATATATCGGCGGTTAGAGTTAATTGTAATTGATCGGTAGGTACCTACATAGAACAAACAAAGAGAAATTGGATAATGTGAATATATTCATTATTTGCAGCGTGGCCTAATAAATATATGGTATATAGTTAATCGATTGGTAGTTTCATATAAATTATGGTGAACGATTATACGAACGGCCGCTCGAACGAAAGATTCATGTACCTACCTAGCTCCAGACTAACTTATCGGCTCAGGGGTGGCTCGTCTTATTCTTGGGCCACGGACATTATTTTCATTCTTATGGTGTTCGTGGAACAAAATCCCGAAAGCTGATTTTTGCTGCAATGTCTAGCTTTTGTGGTCCTGATTAACATAATAATAGTCCCCACTCCTTTGCAAACTACCCCAAAACCACCCCCAAAGGTAATTTTTTTTAGTTTTTGTTAAATATCTCGAAAACGGTATCCTTTGGTTTATACCAGTGGCGTGCAGCCAGTGACCAAAATTATTAGTTATTAGACGTTGCATAATATTTCTACTCACCTAATTTTCACACGTCAGACATATTTTCGTTTTGGTAGAAATAAAAAACCAATAAATGACTACGTCAGATGATTGGTTCTATTACACTATTCTCCGGAATACTTCCGGTGATTGGTGAACCGATTATTATGTTTATCAATGAATTAATGCCAGATTGTCAATTATTTCCCTGATATTACGAAGGAATCGGTGAATTTGGGTTGATTAAAAAATTATATTTATAAGGGAGAAGAAAGTCATACAAAACAATCAATAAAATTATAAAATTATTCCTTAGAAATGGTATTTTCGACGTGGTAACATTGCTAATGTTATCAGTTGCGAGATCTATAAATATAGTTGCATGCCCATGCTACGGGCGCTGGCTCGCCAGCAATATGTGTATCTCCTTGGCTGGAACGGCAAAATATCCATGATTCACCGCGTGCGATTGAACTTATTAGCTTCCTACATTAATTGTGTATTTTTTGGTTTGTGGAAGTATCAAAAACTCTATTTTGTGTATTGTTTATAGACATTAATTAATTAATAATATCGGGTAAGTAATTGTTTTGTATATTTTACATTATATCCACTTCTGTGGTTTTTACGGTTTTTTATTAGAGATTATGTTGTTGTCTCCCGTAACATACTAAACAGACTCAGCGGCCAAATTTTTATTGAAAACACTCTTTTTTCAGCGTTTCAAGGCCGAAATGGATGTGTGCGCTATATGTGACCAGCAATCACTAAATCTCTATAAATATATAAAAGTTAAGAAAAAAGGACTGGCCACATTAATAACAGCTAGTCACCAGAGAGGTGATGAAAAGTGGATAATCTTTGAAAATAGAGACTTTATGATAGTGCATGGAAAATGTCGACGGGATTATACAAGATCCACAAGCATTAAAGCTTTTAAAATTGCTATTAATAACCATCAGGATGAATCTAATCTACCTTCTACGCCGGTGAGACGACCCGTGAATGAAAAAATTAACTTTAAAACTGACTGTCTGTTTTGCACCAAAAATGTGAATATTCGAAAAATTAATATGCAATAAGTTTGTCTTGTGAGTACAATTTCCATCAAGGACACAATTCTAAAGCACTGTTTGCTAATAAATGATGAATGGGGACGAAAAGTTCGTCCTCGAATTGTCATGGAAATTGACCTAATCGCCGCTGAGGTACGTTGTCACCAAAACTGTTATGGCACGTGTATGATGTTATTTTTCAAACCATGTCGAGTATAAGAATTATATTAAAAATGTGTTGATTAAACTCTATTGTGCGCCTCTGATTTAATGTAATTTAATTTGTTTTGCTTCCGTCGAACTTGTGAATATAAAGATATTTAACATTTATTTATATTGAAAGATTTATTGGCACGTCACTGTTTTAATAAAATTATGTACATGTGTATATCATGTTGTAGGTAATTTGATTGATTTTCATTTTGTAATTTACCATTTTTTTCGTAAAAGGCAGATGTATTCGATGTATGGCAGATCGTTGTATTCCAGATATTTAGCAAAGTAGATTGTAATAGATGGTGATTTTCAAGGTCCGAGAAAAAACTAACGATTTTGGTCACTGACTGCACGCCACTGGTATGAACAAATTCTACATATATATATACAACAATTTGTAGGTCAATTTTATTGTCTTTCTTTTTGGTCTCTGACATTTTTTAACAAAGGCTACCGTTTTCGAGATATTTTCAAAACCTAAAAAATTTACCTTTGGGGGTGGTTTTTGGGTGGTTTTAACCCTCGGAGGAGTGGGGAGTTTTAGTATGTTAATCTGGACCATAAAAGCTAGACATCCCTGCAGAAATCAGCTTTAGGGCATTATTGTCACTGTACTATATAGTGTAGTCCTCGATTATTTAATATTGAGTGAATATTCAATATTAGGTGGGGTATATAGAGAGTTGAAAAATTATTAAATCAAATATAAAATGTATTACTATGAAATTCAGCAGTTATAAAATAAATAATGTTTAAATATAATTAAATGACTACTGTCTGACAATAAAATTTAGATAAAAGGTTACTTTGTAACATTAATCACAATATATACGTATATTAGATGTAATCCAGGATTCAGATCAAATCAGGTTTAATACACGTCACCCTATATCCTTCCTTAGATGGGCTTTGGTTAGATCTACCTCTCTTCGGGAATGACCCGAGGACTGCAACTCATGGAGGACTGCAACTCATGGAGGACTGCAACTTCCACGGAAAGGAGTTATGAGATGTACCTAGCTCTATAGGGCTAGGTAATTGTAGATCTGCTGGGGGCTTGAGGTGGTTGCATGAAAAATGCAGAAAGCATCAGAACTAAATCTATGATAAATTACTCAACGGCGACGGTACATGCTGCCAATAATTTAATTTTGTAAAAGTTAATACCGGTAAATAAACTTATGTACTCTTATATTAATATTAGCTGTCACCCGCGACTTAAATAATTTCCGCGCGAATTTAACAAAAAATGTTTGTTTAGGTTTAGGTTATTAATTCTGTATTCCTCGCTAGCCCGCTAAGCTAAGAATATAATTAATATATTATACAATTGTGGTATATAATACTATATAATAGTAATAGAGAAAATACGTAATTGGAAAGGTATGTTAGATTTCAAATAAACTAAATGCATATTTACCTTCATATAGAAATTGGGGAATATATAATCAGGCAACATACATAACATTTTCCAAATATTTTGCTCCATTTCTTAGGGACCATAAACTTATATTACTATGTAGAACCGATACACCGCGAGTGATGACTTAAATGATATATCATTCCTTATCTTCCCTCAGGTTGTCATTTAGTAAAACGCCAGATGTAATACGGCCATATATCCGAACTTTTTATGCGTTACCACATACATAATTCACATAAAATATTTCTTAATATAATCGCTGATTGAAGCATTCCATCAACGATATACCTGATTCTTGAAGAAGGCATGATTATTTTTATATGTAGGTTACTACATATTTAATATCTGCTAATAAAAATCTATATTTAAGTATTTTCAGTTGAAAATTAAATGTTATAAAATAAGTGGAGTTTTCCCATAAAAAATATTATTTAGTAACACATTTAACATTTATACTTAGTTGCATAATTTTATTAGTTTCCATTTTCTCATTTCAATTATAAAAATAGTGCTACATTATAAAAATAGTGCTAATTGTAAAAACAAGGAAAATTTTTGAAAATTGTGTTCATAAATCAAAAGTCATGACTCATCAAAGATGTAAATTGATTATCCTATCAGCGAAAACTATTGTTACGTCACTCGACCCCAAAGCAAGCTAAAACGCGATGTTCACATTGTATTCGGCTGCCGACGGAGGTACCACATTTGCTTGCTTGCTTGCATTTGCAATATTTCACGACTAACTGACATTGTCAGGAAAATTAAATATACTATATACTATATTTTAGCAAAAATACGTTATAGGACTTATCCTATATTTTTGCTCACGACTGTACCTACTATAGGTTTCCAAGGTATTGGCGGCTCACTTTGCAAAGTATTGCATTTGTTCTTGTTTATCAAGCAATTTTTGTTGCCATTTCGTTAATTTTTAAATCAAACTTATCAGATTTATCCATGTCATGGCTCAGTACTACGTGGAATACGTAGTGAGTATTACGTCATACAGTATTATGTGAAAATCTCAGAATTAAAAAGAAAATATCAACTTTATAATATTTTTCTAGTAACTAAAAACCAACAGTTTCGTTAAAAAAAATCGTATAAAGGAAACGTATGAAGGATAATTCATTTTTTTGTTTACTTCCAGAAATTAATTAATAAAAATATCGCTATAACGAAAATTATGACGAAATTAGGTCCATTTTCTGCATTATCATTGAATATTTAAAAAATATAATTTTTTTCACAAAACTTCAATACACTATATAAAACAGTTGAAGCAGTAGATACATTAAGAGATGTTCTACTTTTGATGTTTAGTTTACTTGAAATCCGCAAAAAGTGAGTTGTTAATACATTTGAAACCTACAAGAGTATAAAAGCACCCGACAAATATTTTTTCGACATGCCGACATCAGAAAAATTGCGAAATAAATGGTGTCGAATAATAAGGCGTATTGATAAGGTACCAATTTCTTCTGAATATAATATTAAAAATAATTTAATTAGAATAATTCTTACATATTATAGCAATCAGCTATCCATACTCCTTTCCTAATATGTATAGATACTATTACTTGTGTATTTTTGGTATAAAAAAATATAATTGAGTCGTAAACCGAGTGCACAAGTACATTCGAATTGATGTGGGTATAAAATGTGTGTTAATGGAAATTGACACTATCGCTTCACCACGTCTATTGTATTATTCTCGTATTATCCTCATGGCTAGCTTTGGAAGATTCAGATAGCCAGAAACAATTGAACGACACATTGCAATGACGTCGGAACAATAAGTTTCGTGTTTCAGTAATTTGTAGTTTCAGTGCCAAATGATCCATGTATCTAATTTATTGGGTCACTACAATCTGACTTGCATGTTACCAGACTATTTCGTCTATTCTCTGGGCCATACGAAGATGAATCCCAGTTTCATCATATTATATTTTTTATTACACATTTTCTAACTGTAATATTATATATATATATATATATATATATATATATATATATATATATATATATATATATATATATATATATATATATATATATATATATATAATAATTATATATATATATATATATATATATATATATATATATATATATATATATATATATATATATATATATATATATATATATATATATATATATATATATATATACATATATATATATATATATATATATATATATATATATATATATATATATATATATATATATATATATATATATATATATATATATATATATATATATATATATATATATATATATATATACATATATATATATATATATATATATATATATATATATATATATATATATATATATATATATATATATATATATATATAATTATATATATATATATATATATATATATATATATATATATATATATATATATATATATATATATATATATATACATATATATATATATATATATATATATATATATATATATATATATATATATATATATATATATATATATTTGTATAGTTAATTTTCCCTAATTCCACACAGAATGCCTTTTAGAGTAGTAAAAGTGTGTAAAACATGTGAAAGATAAATATCATATTAATATTTTCAGTACTTACAACTTACATCACAGTGATATTTGAAACAATGTTGCACATTTAATTAGAAATTATCTGACAGACCGATCTTAGAGAGTAATGCTGCAGAAAAAAATATTAGAGCTTTTACTATATCAAGTTGATTGGTATGCAGATGATACCCATTTGTATAATTTTTTTGACAAATGTAATTGTGAAATAGTCCTTGCTGATATAAATAAGAATACTGATGAGTTAGTTAACCTATCAAAGGAGCATGATTTATTTATAAGTCATCGGTTCTGTTAGTTGGAAATCAGACTCAGTCCAGCCTGGTATCACCAGACTCGGTCCAGATTAAATTGAGATAAGACTGTTACCCTCTGAGTATACTCCAATAGCGTCAACGTGATACCAAAAGATTGCCTAAGCTAGTTTAGCTTAATAAAAAAAATAAATAGAAGAAAGAAAATTAATTGGTAGGTTCGTACGGTAAGTTTCGAAGCTACTAATTACTCGTGGCCGCCACTGACAGTTACGCAACTACGCCAGATGGTTCGCAACTCAATTGGGTATCTAAATTACCCCCTGAATGTTCTGTAATTTTGGTTAAAAAAAATATTAAGAAGACAGTACTTAATATCTATTTATTTTTAAAAATGGTATTTTAAAATATATAAATTTCTAGAGTACACAGTAAAAAGCAAAAATAGAACATGGGCATGAGATGTACAGGAATATATCGCTTACCTTAATCAACGACTTATCGAATCCAGCATCTGCGTTATGCGTTTTTTATAAAAACTACAAAAACACATAGACAGTGATTTCCCCTATACGCTGATCAAAAAAGAAAATCGCGCTTCTCGGTATCTGGAAAACGGAGGCCCGAATGGTCGCAAGTAATTCAAGAACTGTCCATTAATGTCATTAACGGTTTATGGGGTAGATCAATAATGCCGCAAAGAAACCTGTAATAATCTACACTTGAGTCCTAATCACGAATGATAGAGGGTGCTCCTAGTGACGTCTTCATAGTATCGTCAAGTTAAAAACCTACAATTTAACTAATGTCCAGTTCAGGTCAGGTCAAGTTTAATTCATGTCACTAGCCAAAAGTAAACGTAACAAGACATACTCAAAGTTATTGAAAATGTCAAAAATTGGGGTGTATTAAATATTTCAGATTCTCTGATCTTATCATTTCTATATTATCTATATCTATATTCCAGTAGACATATTTTCAACAGAAAATAAAAATACTGTTATGTAACACTCAAGTTCTCTCTCAATTTAATTATTGTGACTTTGTTTATGGGCCATGTCTGACTTAGTCAATTAATTTTCTGTTACAAACTTTGAGGTCATCTGGTGGCCAAACGAAGCTATTTAGGATACCGGTGAATTAGTCTTATTCTATGTATTTTGAGTCCAGGAATCTGTAGCATTCCGTTGTGCACGTTATTACGGGACACCCTGTATATCTTGTCTATTTTGTATGTGGAGCAGTGTCACGTTTGCCCTCGTGATATGCTAGACACGTCCCTGGGTCACACAGCCTCCGCTAGGTGCGTGATGTAGAGACGAGTAGACCGACGTTCCTCTGGGCCGATTTTACCTAAGGGACACATCCTTGCAAGCATAAATACGAACTACCAAGGATTCCAGAGCACTTTACAATTTGTACTACTTTACAATGTTACGGCAGCTAACAAACGTATCGTAGGATGTGCTCTCGAGGATTTACCACATTTTCAAGAATGCTGTATTGTTATATTACAGCTCAGTATTATATTTACTACAACAGGTTTACAAAACGTCCACTTTTACCGCGTGTAAATACTACTTGATATTCCCCTTGACATTCCCCTTAACAACGTTCAATATCTTACTATTATAAGACCATAAGAAGAGAAGTTTCACTTTTGCATTTAATTTGTGGATAATTTTATTAACAATTAATAAACAAATTACGGATCGCGGAAAATATCAATAATTTGCAAAAAAAAATAGGAAAATCTGTAATGACTATGAGAAATCAGAACTATTTCGCTATCTCGACACGACTAATTTCAAAAGTATATAACGGGTGTCTTTTTAGAACTTTAAAATTATTGTTTAAAACGATTTCGGGCGGGCATCATTTTCGAATAAATTATTAATTTTATTATTAATTTAATAAAAATACAGAAGGTGGATTCTTGTTTGTCTCATAAGGTTGCGAAAAAATGTCCTACAAAATAATTGCAGCTGCTTCTCGATTTTTTTGTAGTCTTTTGTCTTTTATTTTTTTTTATTAACTGACATGATTGTTTTGAAATAACTTCACAAAAGGGTAAAACAAACAATCGAATCGCAACCAAAATTTTTAAAAAAATAAAATTTGATCAAAATTTTTTGCTTGCAATCGATTTTTTACTGTATAGTTTTTAACATCGAAATATGAGACATACAAACCCGAGCAAAAACCCTCATTATATCGATATATTCACACCTTCTACCGCATTTTTAACAGCATTGTCAAGTATAACCGATTTCCAATTTAAGGAAAAACAAACGATTTTATATACATGGCTCATTACATTATGACATTATCATGTAGCATAACAAAATATTGATCACACTATGATGCAGAATAAGAATGTTTCCCATTCAAATATTACGGATCCATTTTAAACGTTTTGTGGTAAAGTGGGGTCAACAATAATTCTTGAAATAGAAATAATACAGTTATTCTTTAATTTAGTGTATTATTTTGATGAGTTTTGTGTTAAAATTTATTAGTTATTAGTATTCTATCAAAACATAACTTGTTGAATGAAAGCGCCTTTATAGTGACGATTCTAGCTTGCTGTAAGAAAAGTTATACTGCCCCGATCTCCCATTGCGGCAATTGTATGTAATCACCTTCAATTGATTTCAGTAAATCATATATATGAAATTGATATTCTTCACTTTTGCCAAGTAATAGGGCAGAAAATATATATGCCATGGTCTCATCAATTTTATTTTTCCTTTCGCTACCCTTTACTGCTGTTTTTTTGGAATGCCTGCTATATGATTTAAAATTTGTATGGCAAAATCCTCTGAACGTTGCTGCTACCGCGACGAATGACATTATCCGTTCTACTGTTTCTTCTACTGAATTATATTTTTATGGGATGCTGAACATGAATCTGAAGCTTGCTACCTCGTAGCAGTATCAACTCAGGTCGAAAAACGCAAAGAAAATCGTGTCCCGCTCATATGTTTCAAGCGACGCATCGTACGGCAAATATCACTGTAATCAAAGTTGAAGAGCATTAAATTCTGCGTCGAATGTCCAGTCTAATTTCCCGATTAGACCGATTTCTAAGGTCGCCATCATCAGTCAAAAAAGAAATTTTTACCAACTTTTGGCAACTTCTGTGAAAACTGGAATAAACTCGGTTTTAGTCGACTGCGATTTAAAAACAGCCACTTTAAGTGAAAAATTCGTAAAATTTGCGACAAATCGCACAATCTTGCAACACTGCTATGTCGGTCATTGGGTAGGCCAGTGTAACCCAGCCATCACAGCCTGCTACAGAGTGCTGAAGAGCCTGAGCCTGGACCAAAATCCTACGCCCGGACCGGTGGAAAAATGACTACACCGAAAACCGAGTTTTTACCTCACGGCCAGTGTGAGGTATTTCACATATTATGTTGTTATGATATAAATAATAATAGAATTTATTTTTATTTACTTTTCATTATTGAGTTGATCTTTAATGATGTAGAAATTTCATATCCATTATACCTATTTAAATAATGAAAAATCATAAAATTTAGTGAAGTACTTTCGGTAGGTCCCATACCATAACTCTTTACCACTGTAACGAGTTATGTATAGTCTATCATATATTTATATAATCGGATATTTTATAAGTAAGTTATTAATGTATTTTCGGGCCTCCAGATATTCCTTACTAAAAGCTTTCCAGTTAATTAGAATAAACGGAACCAGTAAAACAGAAACAGCTTACAGGCACTAAATAAACATGGATTATCGTAAACCCAAGTAATACTCTCGCATTATAATAGTAAATGGACTATCATTGCCCAACTAGCTGCCATTACGGAAATTGATTAGTCAGTTAGATGGGCATGCCTAGCATTTGCGACCACGAATTATTTATTTAAAATGCCATTATTATTAGGGATTTAATTAAATAAGTCTGCCGCACAAATAAAGAACCAAGTAAGTAAAACACGTGGACTTGGGGAATTAAATTTTTTTACAATATATCAGTCAAAATTGTTTAAGGTGGGTAGTAATTGACTTGAGATATTATTTATGGTACATATTCCTACAATGCTCATAACACATGAGATGGCATTAAGAGAAAATTTGTTATTTAGGCGATTTTTGAAAAAAGCCTAAATAACAAAAGCCTAAAAAACAAAAAAAAAAAATTAAGACTTACTTACCTGCCCCCTTAATTTAAAAAACACAATTTATACAGAAACAAAATCAAGTATGTATTTATTTCAAATAAAAAAACAAAGCAAGTTCACTAACATAATCTGAATTTACATGGTATACAATCATGTTTGTTAATATGAAATATAATAAATTCCGTTAATAATCATCACGAGCATAAATGCAAATAGCACATCCATCGCTCACTTGCAGTTTACATAAACAAAAAATAAAGTATATCTTTTTTTATAATATATTTTTATAAACATAAAATAAGGTAACCTGACATCCGTATGATCCGATATTTTTCTAGGTATTAATATTTATTTTATTATAATAGTAGTAATAATAAAAACTAATCTGCGGTAACCTAACCCATATATTTACCAAGATCTTCCGATCTCGACACGGATAGTTGACGCCAAAATAATTATTTTTTTTGGCGGCATTTAACCCACCAGCTCTTTAATAATTATTTTATCTTTTTTTACATGATTAATTCCCCTACATGTAGTAGTTTGCTTCATATCATGCAAAATATGTTTAAATTTTAGTTGAGAGTTAATATATAATCCGTCCATTTCACTTTGAAGAAAAGAGATCTGCTTCCTTTTCTAAATAATTGACATATTTTCACATCGTGTAATAATGGGATTGTTGTACCTTGTTTTATTGGTTGGCATCCGTTTTCAAAACTCACAAAATCTTCAGAATGAAGTTCAATGATCTTATTGGTACGGCATGATCTTTTAATAAGATTAAGAAGGTCCTCAAAATCTAACACTCCTTGCGTTTTATTCCATTATAGAAAATACATTGGGTATAATATATATTCTGCCCGAACCTCAAATCAAAATGTTAATAAATAACGCCATGAAACGTCAACCATTTACCCCTGCAGAGGACAAAAATAATCTTGGTATGCATGGCTCTTAAGTCAAAAGACAAACAAAACGACTGTTATGTAAAGGAGTAAGATAAGGAATATATTGTGCTTTGGACAGAAGATAATAATATAGCACACGCGGCAAGGGTGTACATTTTAGTACAGTTTTTCTCAGTATACGCGCTATAATCATTTATTACCACCATCATTTAATTAATTTTGACGCTAGGACTTCTAACATAAATCGTTGGAAAATTCAATTACTCAGGAATATGACGCTTCTCAAATAATGGCAATCAGGGCAATGGTTCAGCATAAGACGCTTGGAATGTTTGAATGCAGCCAAAACTGGGTCCGCGTAACCTTGAAAGAAAAAGTGCCTTTTTACTTGGGTCTACCATTCAATAACTATAAATCCAAGGTATATTCTTTCATGGAGTTTTGGGTAGAGAAATTCAAAATCTACTTTTATTAACCATAACTTTTTGTTGCTAGATTAACGGTTTAAGCTAGGTTTCCACATTGGTGCAATTTCACCCCATTGAACGCCTAGGGTAGGTCGTGCTCCCCTCGGAGAGTAAATTTAGTTGTAAATTTAGGATAATAAATCTGTCATATAGGTACAGCTGTCCGAGATTTTTTTGCCGGTCAGACCTTTTGCAGGAAAAAGATACATAGTGACTATAGTAATATTATAATAATATAACAATTTTCATTTTCTGATTCAGAACTTTCTTAGATATCATGTCTGAGATATATTTGCAACATAAATGAGGCTGTTCCAGAGAGCTTCAATGAGTTACATCTAGAGATAAATTATATATATATCAGGGATATAAATGCAACTTTGGTTTAGTTAATTTCAAGTGTATGAGTATTTTCCGTTATAAAGTAGATCGTATATCAGGCCATATGGTCCTATTCCATGTGCTATTAGAAGGAGTGTGATAATGAACCGTTCACCTTATGTACTCTAGCTCTAAATTTGACTTAGTGCGGTAGCTTTATAGTCTAAAACATAATTTATTGCTTTCGTTGCACGCGCTCCCGGTGCCGTGTTCCCTATAAACCATTCTGTTGTATAAATCAATAGGTATGCTTTATCCATTCATTATAATCACGAAAGCAGAATATTTCCTGAAGTCTTGAGTTCTACGTTAACACAGGAATAAGTAAATCAATTTTCTTCTTTAAAAACATTATAGAGCGCTTTTCCCAATAATGAAATAAATAAGGGTGATAATAAATCATCTTGACAAATGTAAGAAATAGCTACGCCCATGGTAGCACCAAGCCCGTAGCACCGCTAAAATACTGTCATGCTATTATTGTGTTAACATAAATATTTAGATAGAGATATTATTGACCTTTGAAATATTATACTTGAGATACTGTACATATTATTATATGGCAAGTAGTTTCATATAGTACACATGTATTTTTACAATAACTGAAACAAAACAAATTAATATCCCTGTAAATAATCCATTTCTGATTGATAAAGGTTATTATAAATTTTAAGTAGACACCGGGGCAGGTATATATCAGACATAGAAGTGGCACTTCTAGGTATACATTACTCCGCCCTAACAAAACTTTAAATTTCGCCATTATATACCATTAATGGCGAAATTATGTCTACTCTAGGTATGTGCAAAACTAAAATAAGTTACAGTGATGTATCGACATTTTTGTTATTAAAAATGGTGGACCCCAGTTTTGGGTAGAAATTTCATGAAATTGATTTTTTTTATAAGCCAGATAAATTTGTCCGCAGAATCTGATACAATTGACTATTTTATTCGAAAGTACAATACTGTTTTTTCGCCGTGTCTAGGTACATTTAATAAAGGTACGGTATCTTAAAAATTAAAAGATAATACGATTACATCTACATTTGTTAGAGCAAGACCATTACCTTTTGGTATTAGAGATAAAGTAGAAGAAGAATTAAATAGTTTAGTAAAATTAAATGTACTCAAATCTGTAGATTTTTCTTCTTGGGCTACGCCTATAGTGCCTGTTATAAAATCAGGTGCTGTACGAATTTCTGGTGATTTCAAAATAACAATAAACCCTGCCTTAGAAATAGATCAATTTCTTTTGCCGCGGGTCGATGATTTGTTTTTTCTAAACTACAAGGTGGTATAATATTTTCAAGAATAGATTTGTCGCAAGCATATGCACACATATGTTTAGACGAAAAATCTAAAAAGTTGGTTACAATATCGACAAAAGGCCCTTTCTGTAGCAAAGATTGCCATATGGTGTGTCATGTGCACCTGTAAAGTTTAAAAAAATTTGGAATCATTTGTTCATGATGTTGAAGGTAGCGTTTGGTTTTTTTATGTATTTGTTTGCGGAAGACATTATATCAGGATAAGGTATGCTATTTAGGATACATTATTGATAAGAACGGTTCGCATACCTCGATAAAATTGGGGCAATAAAAAGTGCTCCTGTGCCTAAATTGGTCAAGGAACTTCAGTCTGTATTATGCACGATTAATTATTATGGTAAACTTGTACCAAATTTAGCGACATTACTATATCCTCTTTACGAACTGTTAAAAAAAAGTCAAAAATGGTGTTAGGCAAAAAAGTGTAATGAAGCATTCAATAAAGTAATAAATATTTTGATATCGGCTGATGTTTTAACACATTACACATATGATATTGGATGTGTACTTTCACATATATTACCGGATGGCCATGAAAAACAAATATCATATGCGTCGCGTACCCTGTAACCGATAGATAAAAATTACGCCCATGTGGAAAAGGAAGTAGTATGTAAGTATTATTTTTGGGTTATGTAAATTTAATCAGTATTTATATGGTAGAAAATTTACACTTGTTACAGACACTAAACCATTAGTAGCCATATTCAACCCTAAAAAAGATATTCCACAGACTTCGGCAAATCGATTATGACGATGGGCCGTGACTTAGAGTAAGAGTAAGTTAGATATTATATTCTTATTTACTTGACATGTCATTGTATATGAACTGTTATTAATTCATAAGCTAATGTATAATCCATTATAATGGCTTGCCCTGATGAGTTATATGTAGCGCCCTATTTATATTTCATATGGCTTTCCTTTAACTGATACTTGTAATATTCTGCCAAACACAAATTCTTAGGATGGCAAACAACCTGTCATCGCAACATAAACTTGAGGGTGCAATATAATATTCATGCAATATATCAGTGACAAATTCAACAGTGCTACAACTCAATGTTGCCAGCTGGCATTCGTAAAATATTAATGTATACATGTTGACTGACTGAGAGCGGTGCGGAGATCAAGTTATTGTTATAGTTATGAAATATTCGCATATGTTATATCCATTGCATATACTAAGATGGTCGGTCATGTAACATGTTCCATAATTACTCAAATTTAACCTCATATTAAATAATAAGGACTCGTATAAGATAAAAATTTAACGTATCTCTCGTCGTATTTCTTAAACAGAATACAGAACCCTATTACAGAACTATAAACTACATGAACCCAATATGACTACAGCAACCCCGCAAAATCCGAATATAAGTAAATATCTACATTAGCTGAGACAACTATGTCATATATAAAAATCGAGTGGTTACAAGTGGTGAACAAGAAGTAACGTCCCTCATACTAAATATAATAAATTACAAACACCCAATAAAATATAAATAACTCTGTTATAACTATCTAACTAAAATAAACCTGTTATAATCATGAACCTGTGTACTTCTTAAGTTATGGTAATAAAAGGCCTATCTGTGCATCACGTGACCCCTCGTTTTGCCGCCCTCTCCACTAGATGTTATTAGTGACCCTTACAGAACTGCCTGTAGGGAAAAGTGTTCTGTCTGCACTGTAAACAGACAGTGGCGCTCGAGACAAAAGCTCTGCTCCAAAGCTGAGAGCGTTATAACTACCGTGTTATAACTACCGAATCTATAAATAAAAAAAGTAACAAAATAACAATAGATATTAATAATAACCAACTATAGTGATAAAAATAACAAAAGTAACAAATATAACATGTACGAAAAAATATAAAAATTAATATCAATTAAAATATGCAAAGACAAAAGGCATTATCTAGGCCTAGGGCTTTAGCGAGGCCTAGCGCAGTCCTGTGCTATGACCTCAATTAAAATTGGTTGTGATAAGCTGGCAGACACGTGAAAGCTGAAGGGTTGCGGAGTGTTCTTAGCGGAATCCATACTGGGACTCGTTGATGCCTTGTTGGCACCAATATCGCTCAGTATTTGGGATAGGACAAGGGAGTCTAGGATCTTGGCTAAAGGATATGAGGCTAATGTGCCTCTGTATTTGGTGTAGTACTCCTTTTATTTTTATAGTTGCCTCACGACCCACAGAATAAGGGGTACGTTTATTGAGGGGATAAAGATACACTCCCCAAAATACTATTAGCTAAATTAAATTTAGGGGATTGGTAAATAATAATGTGTATGTGTGTGTGTGTGTGTGTGTGTGTGTGTGTGTGTGTGTGTGTGTGTGTGTGTGTGTGTGTGTGTGTGTGTGTGTGAGGGTGCGTATGTATGTATATAATAACGACTCAGTGTAATATTAAAACCTAAACCTAAACTCCAAACTATAAAACTAATTGAAATAAAGGTATCAGCTATCATGGGCTATTAAAGTTGTAAAATTATCATTAAAATATATCAACAATTATATATTATAAAATATCAATATTATAAAAATGCTAAATGCACGCATAAATAAATACAATACTTGTAGTGAAATCAGCTGTCATTATGTGACAGTAGTGACAGCATTATGCTATCACGAACGTTAACACACATTTATCCCTATTAAGGAAAACAAGAAGATGACACGACGGACAGAATATAGAATACATCCACTTAATAGGAGGGTAGAATGTAGGGAATATCACGGGGTATCACAAGAACCGGAAATATACACAACGAGATTTTTTATATACTTCCGAATTCTTATTCCGCATTTCC
>CAXKVY010014298.1:0-27634 GCA_964058915.1 Tetropium fuscum
CCAAGGGTAATAAAAAGGCAAGGATTACAAAGAAGAGTAAAAATTAGTCACTTCATCTAATATTCCATAAGTGTTTGTAGGGATATATTAAGGCCTAGTTGCAGTGATTAATCGGTTATTATATAGCTATAACATCATACTGAGCTAGATACCATTATTATTTAAAAGACAATTCCTATGGTTCTCAAGATCAATATAAGCACAACCAAACACCTGATTCCAATGAAATTAAAAATGAAGAACATTGTCAAGATAATCAACTTCAATTCGCGGATATCAATGAATGAAAAGCAGAGCATTCGCTATAAACAGCAGCAGGTGTATGGGACTGAAACAGATCGTAATAGGCGCTCCGAATTTTGTAGGTGGTTCTTAAATCACTCGGCAAACGATAAAAAATTCCCGCGATCAATTCTTTGGAGAGACAAAATTTAGAAAACGTAAAATTTTTGATAAACACAGTGAGGTATTACAGCTACAGAAAAATGCTGATATTCTTAAGGACTTTAGATGAATAACACTATTTTTTTGTGGTCGAACTTCCTGCCCGCAATATCCAGGTCACAGTATGTATATCTGAACCAATATCCGAGGAGTTGGCTATCCCGTATGCAATGTGGATCCTGTGCGTAATACCCTATATAATCAAAGAATTTGATAATCCGTCCCATATTCTATGGGGCTCTTTCAGCTGATAATGAGAGTAGTCGCAGCAGAGATTTGAAAATCATATGCAAATCAATTGCATATTTGATGTAAAATCAAATTAGCATGTCATGGAAAGTGTATTTATTAGTCATGTTCCTCCATGTTCATGGAAAGTGTATTTATTACCACATAACTTTTTTGCTTGTGGTTTTTGCTAAATTGTATCAGATCTACGCAAAGACAGTGACATAGACATTTAGATAATGTTATATAGTAGAGATGCACCAGGTCCCACTGGGTATCTACGTTCAAGTGTAGCTGAAACTTGATTTTCTTCGGATTTCGTCGCACCTTTCCTATCAAAGTTTATTTCAATTCCGTATCAGTAGTTAACCTCTCCTATTAAAAATAATATCCAGACGCTGAGAGTCCTTAAAGTTATCGTCAAGTAATTACAGCATAACCTAGTTGAAATTCAACGAAGGCTGAATCACTGACCGATACGAAGTACCGGTGAGAGACAGTACTAATTTACAAATACTTAAAAACAATTGACAATATGAAAAGAGTATTTTAAAACAATTTAATGAAAAACATAACTATCAATTATGAGATCCTCTCAGCAACATATTTTTGTAATGACTGCAATCCCGAACTGAAACATAATTAATTATTAGTGGTATTTCTCCATTCAGATGTTCGTGTACAAAAAATGGGTCGATATAACACACTTGTTACATTTCAGCGTCAGCGAGATCTTTCCTTTAATTAATTTTTTGGACCATAAAATGTCAACTTTATTAACACAGTATTTTTAGGGAACTAATGGCATAATATCTGTAGAAGGTTAAGCTCCATTAACGAATGTAATGAAACAAAAATACGATATAAGAGAGTGAATTTGATAAATATAACTGTAATTATTTCATTTGTTTATTTTATGTGCTTAACATAATACCTGCTATTTTTAAATAATTTTTCTAATAAGAATTTCAAAAACTATTTATTTAGTGATTCTGATAAAAAAATCAAGCATGCGTTTGAGGTTCTCGTTCAATTAAAAGCAGTCATTTCAAAAAGTCATATTTTTGCTAGTAAAATAATTAGAACTAGAGGAACATTTTGATACATATTTTCAAATTACTGTGCTGCAAAAGGAAACCTTTATCAGATATAATATAATATTAGAAAATATTATATGCATTTTATCACTCACCTATTGGTATTGTATCCGGTAAAGGAGTAGATAATTTCATAAACGAAAGCATAAGTAGCAATCGCATATCCCAGTTCATCATGAAGACATCTGAAAGTAAATACTATATTAATATGATATAATATGGTACTTCAACTTACACGAATTAAACATTGAATACCACCTGATGGAATATTATGATCTAATATTATAATAGTGATAATTAATAATTACATGACATAAAAATATTGTACCTGCAATATTGTACTGATGTGAGTGATATCGGTAACATATGGAGGGTAATAATAGGTAACCTATGTAGGGTTCTAATGTATAATAATACATAGACACATAGAAAACGTATATAAATTAAACAGCCAACTGTTGTTTATAAGAAAAAGGCGTCAGAAAAACCGTACATAAATGCAAACAAAAATCGTTTTTGAGTTTCTAGCAATAACTACAAGTACAATTGTTTTGACTACAATACAATAAAAAATCCCAAGAGTCTAAAAAAATGTAATTGGCAATTATAGAAAAACATTCTTCATTATATGTCTTCCTAACTATGTGAATTTACATGATTAAAGTTACTCTTAGGCGCAACGTGGACCCCGCGCCGTAGCCTAAAAATTGTACGAATTGTAAAAGTTACGAATTTTCAATAAAACGCTCCTTTTACGCGTTTTTCCCGTTTTTCTCGAATGAAAATGCAACCAGATTTCCAGTAGATCTCATTTGTAAGTTCCTCAATTCTCCACAACTTTTTATTGTAGTCAAAACGATTGTACTTATTTCTAGATACTCAAAAAACATTGTTCTGATGTACTGTTTTTCGGACGCCATTGTGTTATAAACAACAATTGGATGTTTAATTTAGATTCGTTTTCATCATATTCTAAAACCCTTCACAGTGTTCTCTTATTAAAAGTTGATTTCGAAATTCTGGTGGTAGCAACTAGATAAGAGAAGTTACTGGTAGTAAATTATTTAAGTCCTAGCCTATATATAAATATAGGCTAGGATTTAAATAAATACTGTATAATGTGTCATTTGTAAACAGTGCATGTGAAGTATAAGTCGATTTGCTATATATACCTCAACTACTATAGCGTCCTCAACCAAAGAGACATATCGATTAAATAAAATATCAAAAGTAGTAGAGGTACAAGTATACACCTCCATGGAAATTCAGCTGTTGCCATTAAATACATATAAACATAGAATTTTAGAAAATTAAGCCAATACTACTCTCGAATATAAATGAACAGTGAACATATAAAACTAATAAACATATAAAGATATAAAACCTATATGCCCACAATAGATAGATGATCTCTTCCGATGAACTTTTAATACATTGTCAGTCTTCATTTTCTCGGATAACAGCCCTTGACTTTATGAGAGACTCTGACTCCTAGTTATAAAACATAAATTTCCAATAAATTCAGGCTACATATTTCACGAAATCTAATATAGAACTTATAATTTATCCGACAGCTCCCCAGAATTTAATTTAACAGTAATAAGGTTTGCAATCAATATCGATGCGAAACGAAACGTCTCTGGTGAAGCTAAGATGGATTTAAATTCATGACTCGTAAAAATAAAAATATAAAACTGCATAGAGTTTCATCATACATGTGTTTACCCTGATAAGTGGTGAGCATAATTAGTATAGAAAAATTAAGCTGAAAATTGACGATAAGCCGAAATAATTCGTGTAGTTTCGGAATTTGTTATAGTTATTCATTAGGGTGTCCTGATAAACATACTAAATGCCCCCGAGGGTGGAGAATATGCCGGCGGTGGGGGGATGTGATGGGTCTCTTTATTTCAGTTTGTTGCTCTATATTTACATATCAATCTCTATGTTTATATCTCTAAAATATTTAGGAATATAAACATAAAAATTAAATTATTTTACATATTTATTTATTAAAATAAATCAAAAATGTTCATAGGTGTCATTATATAATATCTATATTATATAATAAAAATAAAAAAAATAATGTCAAATTGTCTTTAACATTAACATCGTCATCGTCATATTTTTTATTTAAATCTACGTGCACTCCATTGGTAGATGCACCTAAGCAACGATTACAGATAGGCCTGCAGTAAAATCAATGCCAGTTTTTCGGCAGCCACATTTCCCGGAACAATTACTCTTCTAGCGACAAAAAATAGAATTTAACACTGTGTCAGATGCGGGAGGGTCCAAGGTTGTGATTGGCTCCAGGTTTTCATCGACTCTTCATATTTGAGGAGGCAATTGGTTCCCATGCCACTCTTGGTGGTAAACTTTAAACGAGTGATATTTCGCAAACGCTTTGGTAGATGGCAGCGAAGATTAGGTTTAAGCTTGGTACTGGATTTAAAAAAAAATATATTTTTCGATCGTTGTTTAGATCAGTCTGACTAGAAGGCGCACGATATACTGTCAGATATATTGTCATAATATATTTTCTCCTGATTCTGCTATAGCGACTTGAGTTGATGTTGGGTCATAGAAGATGGCTGCTATTTCCTTTGTTAATGGATTTTGTTCAAAAAGCTTAATTTAACAGTAATAAGATTTGCAATCAATATCTATGCGAAACGAAACGTCACCTCAAACGTCAAGCTTTGCCCTCCTTGAAAATTGCTGAGGTTGTATCGCAACCGCTGAAACTATGAATGAAAAGAATGGAACAACCAAATGAAAGTTTTTGCAGTTCTTGGGAAGAAAGTATTCTGGTTTTCAATTTACCTCTTCCCGACTTGACAAAATTCCTATATTTCCTTCGCTGATGGTCTCAAAATCATTAAAAGGACTATTAGATCTACATCTTCTCCAATAACAGCAGTCACAGAATTGTTTGCAGCTTTCTTAATTACAGTCCCTATAACTGTACAGTCAGCATCACTTACAGCCACTCTTGTATCAATTTCCTCAGCCTGCATTTTTCTGTAGGTAGTTTAATACGTTGGCACTTGTTTATTGCATTTGGCAGAAAATGGTCCTGCTGAATCCGGTTTCATAGTCAGCTCAAAATTTATATCAATAGACGATTTCGTTGCCCCTTTTAGTTTTTGTTTCGATGTCTTCATCCTGTTACTTGTACCATCGTAGCCATCAAACACCACTATAGAATGGGGTCCATAGTGCGATTTTACATTGTTAATGTACGGATCACATATATCGGAATCAGATTATTTGAGTTGCCATTCGATATCGGTAGTCGATATCGGTAGAACAATCATATAAAGCTGATTTCTAAGTTTTTCTCATACAACCTTTATTAAATAAAGCCAATGGATAGCGAGCTAATTCTCACTCAAAATGCGATGACAAATGTATATTTATTTATTTATTTATTTATTTAGCAATACACTATCCAACAGGAATTCCAATTACTGGGTAGGAGAAGTAAGTACATAATATGCAGATACAATATACAGATACAATCTACAGATATATCAATATAATAAATATGTATTAACAATAAAAATATAGTACTGTAAGCAAACACAAAACAAAATTATAATTTACGACTAGGGAGTTCAATTTTTTATCGCAGCTGCATTGCAGTGGAATATATCAAACTGATCTTCAAGATTATTATAATTTTCACACATCTTATATAGGGGTGAGGATTTTTGAATGTTAGTTCTAGGGGTGGGTATTAAATAAAATAATGTGTTTTGTCTAGAACCCAGCCTTGGTGTCCGAAAATTCAATAAACTTAAAATGGCGCCACAGTCTGTTATATTGTTTATTAAATTGTAGAGGAATATTTGCTGTGATATAATTATTCGAGACTAAACACTCGACAGCGGGTATCTGTTTAAAAGTTCAGTTTGAGGAAAGCCAATAGCAGGATAGCATCATCCTTATAAGACAATGCCTTTAAGAAACCTCTCTGAATTCTCTCCAAATGCTGTATATTGATATTATACTGAGGAGACCAAATAACTGAACAATATTCCAATTTGGATCTAATAAAAGATTGGTATAACAGTTTCAGAGTGTGCATGTCGTTAAAGTCATGAGAAGACCTTATTATAAATCTGAGTGACCTAAAGCTTTCGCTGGTAATTGTGTTTATATGATAATTGAAGGACAGTTTACTGTCATAAGTTATACAGAGGTCACGAAACGTTGGAGGACGGTAAGGACTGACTCATCTAAAGTGTAATTAAATTCGATAAGCTGAAGTTTCTTAGAAAATGTTAGAACATTGCACTTACTTATATTTAATTGTAACTTGTTTAAATTACACCAATTACTACATTTATCAAGGGCAGCTTGTAAAAGCAGGCAATCTTTTACATCATTTACCTTATTATACAACTGCATATCATCCGCATATAATAGGCAATTTACGTCAATGTCAACTATAATATCATTAATGAAAATATTAAAAAATAACGGCCCTAACAGAACCTTGTGGTACACCCAATGTAGATACAAATGCTACAGAGTGCTGACCACAGCACTCATTGTGGTGGTGTCTATTCTCGAGATATGATTTCAAAAATAGCAATAAATTTCCTGAGAAACCAATTTTTTTAAATTTTGAACATAAAATTCTGTGATCGAGTCGGTCAAATGCCTTAGTGAAATCAGTGTATTTAACGTCAACTTGCGAAATAGCCTCTATAGCGTCAGATATATATTGGGTTATACAAAAAAGATCTGTTGAGGTCGATCTTCCCTTGAAAAAGCCGTGTTTTACATAAGAAAACCTTGGTTCATACAGCAAAATATCAAAACTTTTTGAGCAATTGTTGACAATTGTTATAGGTCTGTAATTTTCAATATTATTGTTAACACTTTTTTTGTATATGGGAATTATTATGGGAACACTTCAATGAATGAGGAAATACATGTAATTTGAGAGCGAATTAATCATGTAAAATAAAAGCTGGAATTTTATCAGGGCCCATTGTGTACTTCGGTTTAATTTTTTTCAAAGCAGTTAAGACTTCATGCTCTGTACATTCGTCTATTTTGAGAAACTCATTACTTTCATCTTCCAAAAGGCCCTCGTATATCGTATATCGTCCTTCCCAATCGCAATCCTTTGAAATAATAAAAATGGATCGAAATGCAGTACAGTCTCGTCATTGACCTTGACAGTACTGCTCGTCGCTTCCAGTGATAAAGCTTTAGGTTTTAGGTAGATTCTAGACATATAAGCAACAAACTGAAAAAGAGACATTTCACCCCCTGCCCTACCGCCGGATCAGGCCCCACGCTCGAGGACTTTTAGTATGTTTATCAGGACTCGAATTATTTCGGTTGATTTCATTAATTCTCCTAGGCTAAATAATAGTATTTATGATATAATATGACTACAAAAGATATATAGGAAATATAAATATGAATGATACAAAATCGTTTTTAGGGAAGTTCTGCCTATTATCATTAGTGGATAAGAAAAAGGGGACCATTATATCCGATAATAGCCTCTCTGAAAATGAGTTTGGGCAAATTGCAAATTTCGCAAATAATTACAGACAAATGGGATTGTTTTTAATGCGTCTGGGTATTCACATAAGATTTTGCATTAAAAGAAAAGCTGATGACGTACATGAAAATATCAAAGAAGAAGTTAAGAATGTGATATATAAAATGATATACATTTCTAATATAACTTTAGATCGACTTTTGAAGACTGTCAACTTTTGACTTTTGAAGTGATTTTAAGTATGAACTGGAAAAGAATCAACGTTGTGTCTGTCAGCTTCCTAACATCGCATCGTCTAAAAACGTATTCACTTTTTACTTACATTTTAGTTTTATCATATTAACAGTAGGTCATATGTATATTTGGATGAAACATATTTCCCAATAGGGCTTTCAGAAGGACTTTACAAGACGAATATTTGAAGCAGAGTGAATATGAGACGAATATGAATATGAGAGACGAATATGAAAAGCTGTAGCAAGAGATACGCAAATAGTGGTAGAAGATGTATCATATATAACATGCTGGTACTGAAAATTGAAAAACGCCGGTGTAATGTTTTTAACAACATTAAAAAGTTCCGATTACCATGATTCTATAAACAGAGAGTCATTAAAAGAGGATTTTGGAGGAACTGATACCGCCATTTAGAAGAATTATTCTGGACAATGCATCATACTACAGCGCACTTGCTGAGAAAATACCGAACACTTCTTGGAGCAAACCGAAATTACAAGATTGGCTACAAGAACGAATCATTCATTACAGCAAGGCTGAATTTAATATCGTGTTTTTTAAAAAAATTTCAAGAGTAATTGCCCAGATTACCGCTGATGTGTTGTTGATGAAATGGTAAATGAACGTGGTCGTCAAGTATTGAGATAACCTCCATAACCTTGTCAATATAACCATAATATTCAAAATCCACAAAACGTATAACCTCCATAACCTTGTCAATATAACCATAATATTCAAAATCCACAAAACGTATTATGAAGTGAAAACGTATATGGGTGAAAATGGTTCGAGAGGCGAAAATAGCACATTTTTATCTCTAAGGAAATATCTGGTCTAAGAAAATAAGGAGGCTTTGGAAAAAGTGACCCCTGGACTATGGGCAAAGTATGTACGTTATGCGGAAAAAGTAATCATTCATGCTTAGGAATGAGAAATTCGTTATGATTAAACACCGACACTTCTGAAGAAGAATTTAGAATAGATTTCTGCTACAACGACGAAAGTGATAAAAAGGACGACTGAACAGTGTTTCTTCTTGCATTAAAATTTGTACAGTATTGGTCGTTAATTCATTTTACTTTTCATTATTCAGTATCAGTTTTTGCAGAAATATTATTTCTTATTCGAAATAATAATATCTTTGACACACTGTTCTCGTGACGTACACGCAAAGAACGCTGGCGCGGACTTTACCTCCGTCGTGGGTGTTCCCTAACTGTAAGATATTATGACAAGAAAAGAAGAGGCCAATTTTCAAATGTAACATTAATTTAGTAAATATACTTGGTACTCTATTTAAGACTGCTGCATTTTAATATTGAAACAAAAGTTTCGACTGTTTTTACCTGGTTCAAAACTATGTTCTTATTAAGAATGATAATAACCAGGAAAATTGCAGTTCCTGCAAATTCAAATAGAAAATACGTCTTCTCTAACTCCTTGGTAATCATACACATTATATTAGCTAGAGCTACATTTGTCAACGTAAATTACATACAAGTTGTCAAACAAATCACTTTACATACCTATAATTTGAGATATCTGTAATAAATAATTCACAATTAGACATCAATCCAAATGAGCAAGTACAAAAGTCTTACAGTCAGCAGTGTTCACCTAGACGATGGCATTTCCACATTTTTTAAAGTACACAAAAATTATGATGACTTCTATTGGCCTGTGGCCGTTAAAAACAAAAAGACAACTTCTAATCTTAGCTTACACTATCTACAAAATTATTCTTCTTTCTGTGTATGCAACATTTGTGATCGTCCTTCTATCTGGAGTAGTAAACGTGCGGGACGGCGATGAGTTTAAAATAAACTACCTCGTTCACGTTCTGTTCCACACGGTCTTCGTCTGGAAAATTGCTATTTCCCAGACTAACACTATTAAAAAATTCATAAATGAAATCATGCTTGTACATGATCAAGTAGTTGAGGAGCAAAATGACACACTGAAGAAAATGTATATAAAGAGCGCTTTCTACAATTTCAAAATATTTTATGTTATAGCTGTCTGTAACACATTAGCTTGTGGAACACTGGTACTCATTATCATACAGGAAGTTAAGAAATGGGATACTGAAGAAGATTTGAGCTCGAGGTCTTTAAAATTTGCAGGATGGTACCCATTCGATATCAAGAAGCATTTTGAGCTGGCTTATTATCATCAAAATATCACAATTATTATTGGAGCTATTTATAATACAGTGTGTGAATCACTGTTTCTGTCTTTCATCATATTTGCTTCTCTTCGATTGAAAATGCTGAATTACAAGTTTGAGCACTTTGGAGAATTCTGTAAGAGCAGTAATATAAATGCTGACAGAGTTTTAAGGCTTTTGATTTTGGACCATAAAGATATAATTAGGTAATGAAGATAATAAGTTATACCAGTTTTAATGACGACTTGTAATTAGTTTTATTCAATATGTAATTGTATTATTATTATTACATCTTGCACAGCATATTTTAAACTAATTGCAGTTGAAGAAAAATAAAGTAATTCTCCTGTTCATATTAATGATACTCAAATGAGAAAAAAGTGATTAATGCCTTTATATTTTATCATATTTCTAACACAAATCATAATTCATGGCATTATTTCAGATATGTACAAGATTTGGATTCTACCATGAAATGGTTCTACCTGGGAGATTTCATAGGAAAATCCTATCATCTCTCTCTGACAGTTTTTTATTTATTTTCTGCAAGTAAACGTTTAAGTACTTTAGCAATATATTGGCAAATTAACGTCATTACATTATTTTCTAATAAGACAGGGCCTTTGAATAATATATTTATATTAAATTTCAGGCAGGCTCTAGCGGCATAATGAATCTGGAATTCATATTTGCTTTAGGATGCAGCTTAGTTATACAAGCACAGATATATGGTGTATACTACAACGCAAATGAAATTACTCTAGAGGTAGAGAACCACAGTTTAATAATATTAAGTGTATAAGTAGAAAGATGTTGAAATAAAAAGAATACGTCAATACGTATATTCAGAACTTTTGAAATATCGAGGCTAGTGAAATCTGTGTCTAAAATATTTAAAATAAATTTAGTTATCAGTCTAACCAAGGGTTGTATTTTAGGGCTTGAAAACCACCGAGGCAATTTTTAAAAGTAACTGGTATGATCAATCTGATGAAATTAAAAAGAAGTTTCTCGTAATAATGATAAGGTCCCAAAAACCTATACAAATGCATCTGGGTAACTTGAATGTTATAGGAATCAATTCATTAGTGAAGGTAAAACTTAATCACTAAAATGTTGTTTTTAAAAATAGTAAAGCATATGAAATAAAATCGACATTTTCTATAACAAATGGTTATATATATATATATATATATATATATATATATATATATATATATATATATATATATATATATATATATATATATATATATATATATATATATATATATATATATATATATATATATATATATATATATATATATATATATATATATATATAGCAGTTATATATATATATATATATATATATATATATATATATATATATATATATATATATATATATATATATATATATATATATATATATATATATATATATATATATATATATATATATATATATATATATATATATATATATATATATATATACATAACAGTTTCTAACATTTACAATTTAGGGATCGAATAGTAGTTACGTAAAAGTGTAGTTTGCTCTATAATCTTAGGTACAGATACGCTTCATATCCGAGATAGAAAGCATTAATTTTTTTGAAATTTCTTAGAATTTTTTTTATACTTTTACGATATCAATAATTATTCTACATTTTGGAGAAGCGTTTTTCACCATGAAGCTGCAAGAACATTTAGAAAATAGTCTTGATATGCATCACAGAGATGTGTAATTAGGAGGATTAGGTGGTTAGTAGCTTTATTGATCTGTAAATTCGCCAGTGCCTTTTGCATAAATTATCTGCTTTAAAAAAATGGAATTTTGTTGTACATAGATTTGCAACTTCGTGGCCTTGAACGCCATTCACAGGTAATTTAGCAAACGCTTCAACTTTCACGTGAGCCCAAAAAGTTGTAAAACTGCGAAAAAATACGAATTTATAAGATAACTAAGTTCTTTTGGAGGGGCACCAATATATTTTTTATATCAATTGAATTGCTATGCTATAATATTGGTATAATAGTGATAAACTTTTAACTATAATTATATTATCATATATATTGCTGACGGCTGATTGATCTTATTTTACGAAGATTAGACAATTTTATGAAATTTAAATAAGAGTTCGGAAAGAACCCTCGTAGGTACATTTTCCTTTTAATTTTAATTTCCCTTACCTAAGCAAAGGGCATATTCTAAGGCATTATTCAATTGGGACGCTTCCGTCCCAATTCTTTTTAGGGACTGTCTACGGGTCCGTCTAGTCTAGACCGTTATGATACAACAATCAGATAGAAAAGAGAAAAGCTAAAAAATATAGAAAATATAGAAATTATAGAAAATATAAAAAATATAGAAAACAGAAAATATAGAAAATATAGAAAATATAGAAAATATAGAAAATATAGAAAATATAGAAAATATAGAAAATATAGAAAATATAGAAAATATAGAAAATATAGAAAATATAGAAAATATAGAAAATATAGAAAATATAGAAAATATAGAAAATATAGAAAATATAGAAAATATAGAAAATATAGAAAATATAGAAAATATAGAAAATATAGAAAATATAGAAAATATAGAAAATATAGAAAATATAGAAAATATAGAAAATATAGAAAATATAGAAAATATAGAAAATATAGAAAATATAGAAAATATAGAAAATATAGAAAATATAGAAAATATAGAAAATATAGAAAATATAGAAAATATAGAAAATATAGAAAATATAGAAAATATAGAAAATATAGAAAATATAGAAAATATAGAAAATATAGAAAATATAGAAAATATAGAAAATATAGAAAATATAGAAAATATAGAAAATATAGAAAATATAGAAAATATAGAAAATATAGAAAATATAGAAAATATAGAAAATATAGAAAATATAGAAAATATAGAAAATATAGAAAATATAGAAAATATAGAAAATATAGAAAATATAGAAAATATAGAAAATATAGAAAATATAGAAAATATAGAAAATATAGAAAATATAGAAAATATAGAAAATATAGAAAATATAGAAAATATAGAAAATATAGAAAATATAGAAAATATAGAAAATATAGAAAATATAGAAAATATAGAAAATATAGAAAATATAGAAAATATAGAAAATATAGAAAATATAGAAAATATAGAAAATATAGAAAAGATGAACCACCTAATGCTTATGTAATGCATATCAAGATTTTCTTTACCATATTTTAATGCATTTTCATAACAAAAAACTTCGTACCAAAAAACACGAACGTACTCAAGATAATATTGCAAGAAATAAACCCGAAAATTTGACGCTATCTATCTCGGGAGCGAAACTTTTCTGTTTAATTGTATAGAGTTTAAGTTTATTACTAATTTGATATATCCTATTCGATTCTGAAGTTATCACGATAAAATCTTTTACAGCATGTATGGGCCCCAGGTTTCAAAATAATTCAGACTATTCAGAATATTGATGCAATATATTTAGGTCGAGTCTTGGTCTATCATAGTATTAATGTCGTTATTATTTTTAGGTAGCGAAGGCTGTATATTCTTGTATTATATTTGCTTTCTCTGGACGATACTAATATCTATCTAATACACGAATAGTGCTTATATTTTAATGAAATATTAGATAAATACCATAATAAATGATTTTATTAATCTTTCCTTATCCTCAACCACAAATAATGTACAAAAACAATATCTGGATCAGAAAAGTATACCTATATTAAAAAGTACCTATATATCTAGAAAATGTAATTATTCCCAGTAATATTAGGCACTATAATAGAAGCAACAGTAGCAGTCACGCATGATATAAATATGTAGAATATTTTAAAATGCTTACTTATTTTGTATAGTCTCTGCTATCTGTAGATTTGACAGTATTTTCTTTAAATGTATTGTGAGTATTTTTACACAGTATTTTTAGTGCACATTATTCTTACATATATATATATATATATATATATATATATATATATATATATATATATATATATATATATATATATATATATATATATATATATATATATATATATATATATATATATATATATATATATATATATATATATATATATATATATATATATATATATATATATATATATATATATATATATACATATATATATACCGGGTGACACAGGAGACATGTCACGCTCTGTAACTTTACTATTTAAAAAGTTAAAATTTTCAACTTTGGGAGAGTTGTATATTACATAATTGTCCTTTTTTTGAACATATCAAACATTTGCTTAAACTTCCGGTTTAAGCGGAAGTGACGCAAATTTTGTTGTTTTAAATGGTACCCTGTATATTTTTTTGCCCATCTGATTCGTCTTTAAATTCTCTTTTCAACCATGTATCGCACCATGACATTTGTTTTTAAACTTGAGTTAATAATCATTTTATTTTATTAAGCATAAGTGGCCATGATATGAACCTTGGCAGATATTGATGCTTAGTGTGCCGTGGTATCGAAAGACTTCTGGTACGCAACTTTGTCTCATATTTTTTTGGGCATAATCAGAAGCTGAATAGACTAAATAGATGTTTCTTATTCAAAAGAAAAAATCAATAAACAACAAACGATATTATAAAAACTGAGATAGGAACTCCATTTTTTTATTTGACCTACTTAAGAAATACTTATTTATCTTTTATTTTCGGCCATTACATTTGCTGTACCTATCCCATTTTGCTTTCTTCATTAAAATTAGTATCGAGAATTATTGCATAGTAATGAACATTGTTACTTATATATATATATATATATATATATATATATATATATATATATATATATATATATATATATATATATATATATATATATATATAATATATATATATATATATATATATATATATATATATATATATATATATATATATATATATATATATATATATATATATATATATATACAGGGTGAGTCAGTTTTTCGTAGACAAACTTTAACAGGGGATAGAACGCACGTTTTTAAAAAGAAAAGTGCCTATAAATATATGGCCGATCTAGCTTCCTAAGGAAGATACAAGGTGTTAAAGTTTCATTTTTTTTTACATTAATGTGTAATATTTTCTGAACGGAATGATATATTCACTAAATATTTTACACATATCTTAACCTGCATAGGATCAACATGTTGTATTGTTTCTGTCGAAAATACTATAGTGGATGTTACTTTTTTCGGGTACTTCGGATATTCTGCATAATGGAACTTTTTTTTCGTACGCCACTGACATTATCTGATACATATTTCTAAAATAACGGCCCCTTAGTAACAATTTTGATCTCTTGTAATTTTGTTCTAACTACGACAGTTTTAGAGATATTGGCCGTTGTTTCTCTGACAGTGTAATGTCGTTATTATAATTTTTTTTTCTCGAATTTTCTTTATGACTTATAAACGAACGCTTAGATTTTTTCATGTTTGGGGGATAATGCCTATTAATTAAGGCGTATAAAACAAGAGGTAAGAATGTTAAAAAACTTGCACAGTGGCGGGGTGGAAGGGGTGCTCCACCCCTTTCGTAAACAGAACATCTACGCCAAAGACTATTTAAAAAAAAACTGTTATTTTCATTATCTACATACAGTTTAACAAAAATAATGTCCCTTCTTCTGTTTCGAAATTCCTGTGCGGTTCCTAGTTATTTTGATTTTTAGTGTTTGATGTGGTACTAAATTAAGTAATTTATTTATTAGCAATAATAATTATCGGCTAAATATTTAATTCTTTCAACGAAACCTACCTAAATATGGTGTGTTAAGGATTCTAAAAAGCCGAAATATCTTTATCTCTTTCCAAGTAATTACAATTACAAAAAAAAACATTAGATGAGCATTGATGTTAATGTTTATGGAGATATAAACATTTTTGAATTTATAGCAATATTTAATTAACAATAATAATTGTGGAATAAATAACAATTGTTAGCAATAATGATTTATAAATAACAATTACAAGAATTAATAACAATAGCACTAGTACCTACATACATAAAATTAGATACTTTGTTCAAAATGTAAACCGTTCTTCTCAATACACATTTCACTGCGACGTATCATAGAACGTCTTAAGTTAACTAAATGATGCACCCTTATTTCATTGCAAGCAGCTCTAATGCGATTTTGAAGTTCCTCAAGTGTATTAACCGGAGTGGTATACACTATTTCCTTAATGAATCCCCACACAAAAAAGTCAAGTGGTGTTAAATCGGGGGATCTGGGAGGTCACGCCACTGGACCTCCACGACCTATCCACCTCCCTGGATAGTTAATGTTTAGCCAATTTCTTACATTTCTGCCATAATGGGCCGGGCACCCATCAAGTTGAATCCAAGACTGTCTTCTTAAATTCAAAGGAATGACTTCCCATATATTACCATGGTGTTCTTCTAAAAATTGTAGGAAATTTTCTGAATTTACACGTTGTGGCAAGAAATAAGGTCCAAACACGTGGTTGCCGTAAATTCCAATCCAGACATTTGTACTAAATTCATGTTGAAAACTTCGTGGTCGAATGGCATGTGGGTTTTCATGTGCCCATACATGCAGATTGTGAAAATTTACTATACCACGACGAGTAAAACAAGATTCATCAGTCCACAGTATATTGGATAAGAAATCCCTATTATTTTGAATGGAGTTAAGAACCCACCTACAATAAGTAAGTCTTCGTTCAGCGTGGACATAAACCTTGAACAGGTTGAAAATGATATGGGCGTCTTTGATCCCGTTTTAAAACCCGGGAAATTTTACTTTGGGAAATACCAAGAGCAATAGCAGCACGTCGAGTACTTGTCGCTGGGTTCCTATTAAATTCCCGCAATATACGGTCTCTATCTCGTCCACGGTTGTTCTGTCGGCCCCCGGGTACATTTTTCAAACCCTGGTTAACAAATCGACGGTGGATACTCACAAAAACGGAATGATGAGGTTGTCGTCTATTTTGAAATCTTCTTCGATACTCCCTAGCTGCGTATCTTGAATTCCCATTTGCGAACCCATAAATAAAATGAATGTCGGCTTGTTCGCTATTTGTAAATGTAAACGGCATGTTACACTAATTAAAATCTGGCAAATCACATAAAATAACTTTTTAATCTTAAAAATAATAATTAATAACAGTGAAAATATTCAAGATGAAGCAAAATTGTTTGTAGATAAACTTGTAATACGTCAAACTGTCGTTTCAAAATATGACATAATGCTTACTTGTTTTCCAAGGAGTATAATATTTTGTTGCAATTATTACGTACAGTTACAAATACGCTAGTTTTAAATGGATATTATTTAGCAAACAACAACAAAAATTGAAACAGAAATTGTTACATGCACAAGTTTAATAAAACTTAAAGGAAATTTTTAAGACTTTTGGCAACTACACAATAATCTATTGTATTGTAAGTACATTTGTAATTTAACAGATTTCAACATATAAAAGTATTGTATTTGAGTAAGGCTTGATATAACAAATATTTATTTTGACTACATTGAAAAAAGATAAAGAATAAGAGATTTCGGCTTTTTAGAATCCTTAACACACCATATTTAGGTAGGTTTCGTTGAAAGAATTAAATATTTAGCCGATAATTATTATTGCTAATAAATAAATTACTTAATTTAGTACCACATCAAACACTAAAAATCAAAATAACTAGGAACCGCACAGGAATTTCGAAACAGAAGAAGGGACATTATTTTTGTTAAACTGTATGTAGATAATGAAAATAACAGTTTTTTTTTAAATAGTCTTTGGCGTAGATGTTCTGTTTACGAAAGGGGTGGAGCACCCCTTCCACCCCGCCACTGTGCAAGTTTTTGAACATTCTTACCGCTTGTTTTATGCGCCTTAATTAATAGGCATTATCCCCCAAACATGAAAAAATCTAAGCGTTCGTTTATAATTCATAAAGAAAATTCGAGAAAAAAAAATTATAATAACGACATTACACTGTCAGAGAAACAACGGCCAATATCTCTAAAACTGTCGTAGTTAGAGCAAAATTACAAGAGATCAAAATTGTTACTAAGGGGCCGTTATTTTAGAAATATGTATCAGATAATGTCAGTGGCGTACGAAAAAAAAGTTCCATTATGCAGAATATCCGAAGTACCCGAAAAAAGTAACATCCACTATAGTATTTTCGACAGGAACAATACAACATGTTGATCCTATGCAGGTTAAGATATGTGTAAAATATTTAGTGAATATATCATTCCGTTCAGAAAATATTACACATTAATGTAAAAAAAAATGAAACTTTGACACCTTGTATCTTCCTTAGGAAGCTAGATCGGCCATATATTTATAGGCACTTTTCTTTTTAAAAACGTGCGTTCTATCCCCTGTTAAAGTTTGTCTACAAAAAACTGACTCACCCTGTATATATATATATATATATATATATATATATATATATATATATATATATATATATATATATATATATATATATATATATATATATATATATATATATATATATATATATATATATATATATATATATATATATATATATATATATATATATATATATATATATATATATATATATATATATATATATATATATATATATATATATATATATATATATATATATATATATATATATATATATATATATATATATACTATGTTTTTATATAGTTTACATTACACGCAACCTGTACAATAATTCTTGTAATATTATGTTCCTTCAAAAAAGTTTGTATTAAAAGGTGGTTGAACGTCCATGTCCTCAAGTTAAATATATTCATTAAAACCATCCAGATGGCTGAAGGAATCCCTCATCAACAATAATATGGTATATTAAAAAAGGTAATGCATGGAAATGAATGGAAATGGCCATCCTGGGGTTCCTGTAGCAACACACTATAGAAACTTAGAATATAGAACAGGAACTTTTTTTACATACCTGGTACAACATTTCATTAAAAGAAATTCTTTCAGTTCTTGTATTCGCCACTGATCCCCTACCTAAAATGAATCCCATAATGCTCACTTTGAGGAAAATCTTTAGGAAAAGTTTCTTCAAACTGTATTTTGTCAGACGACGAAAATGTAGTAAGGAAGTTTAGCTGGTAGAAATTCAACGCAAAACAGACTAGAGGATTGTATAACGAATTCGACTGAAAGTGCTTGGGGAGGAACCTATCATTACATTAGGAAACTACCATTACATTAGGTAAGTCTCAAGATTTTAGCTAAAGTAAGTTCCTTTCCATATTTCTATTCCTTCTAGCCGGAGCATAATTTTACTAACTTTTTAACATTTAATACGACAAATATATACAGTAACTGTTGCCAAAAACAATATCAGCAAAAATATCTCCCTAGTCTCCCTAAAAATGTGTGTCGAAAATTAAATAAGTACCTGTTAACTATTAAATAGTCGCAATTATTTTAATTGATAAATGCAAGTATCGTTTTCCATAAATAATATGTTAATTATTAGGGAGAGAAAAAAGATGTAAGCTTTTTTCTCTAAAAGTTTAACCTGTTTTAATTATTTGAGCTTATTTTTCAAATAAGCTTAAATAACTAAAACAGGTGAGTGGTTTTTATTATTAGTCAGTACTTCATTAACATTTGTTTAAATAAAACAGGATTATGCTGTCATTTCTATTAATACCCCAGATGGAGTATATTGTTATTGTTATATCATAACCTCAAATTTGATTTCACTGTAACGTTGAATAACGAAAAACTATTTGAATAGTCATTTCCGCATTGTCATTCCCTGATACTTTTCAGGAACATGAGGAAATTATATTTAGTATCAGGGAATGATTTTAAGCTTAAATTGAAATATATGTGAATAATGGCAAAAATCTTTAAAGAAAATCTAAAATTAAAGGAAAGCGAATATAAAAAAATAAAAGAGGAAATTAAGAAAGACCTGAAGAGTTGGAAGCACTTCGACTTGAAGAAAAATTGAAGTAGCTAAGAAAGAAAAAAAAAACAGATTAAATTAGTGAGATGAACCCAAGGGGGCACAATATTAAAAAGAAACGATGCAGATGAAATTCACAAAATATTGTAATAAATCGAAAAACACCCGTACTCTAAATAAATCATTGATAGCATACACCTCCTGATACACCTCCTGATACACCAAATGAAAATGCAATGGATGTCACTGTTGCTACGCTATGTCTGCTATATGATAACAATTAAAATGAAATTGTTTCCTCTAGCTAGTTGCGAGAATAATGCAAAACGATTTATTTATAATGCAAAACGGTTGGAATCAGTAATTGCTGGTGATTAAATATTTATTTTAAAATATATATAGTGTTAACTGAAAGAAATAAATTAAATGAACTAAGTACACGCTTCTCATAACCACAGTTTATCAAATATGTGCCACCGTCAGCAGTTGGCGCATGCGGGCCTCCGGATTTAAAAGTTGCCGTCTCTCCGCAGGGCTTTATGAGGGACCACTCCTCCAACACCCACATGCTCGGAGTACTAGCCAAATCAAAAATTGACTATATTCGTGCCCCACCCGATATATACTTAAATCAGGAGCGGTGTCACGTTTAGGGGTAAAAACAAACTAGCATAGAATATTGTTAAATCGGAAAATGTGTGAGAAGAAAGGGCGTCTCCAACATAGGACGACTGTGTGCCCTGGCAGAGTGAAATACATAAAACTAGCTTTTCTAAATTATATAGTGGGAGTGGTCTGTTGTGTGAAAATTAGTGAATTTTACATGTATGTAATTTTACATGTATGTAATTTTACATGTATATTATTTTACATGTATCTAATTTTACAGCTGACATACGGAAGGAAGGCTAAAGCGAAGCCTATAGACATTTCCTGCCATACATTGTTACCATCGGTGCAGCAATTTTAGCTTCCAATAGGACAATTGCCTAAGTCACAACTGCAGATTAGTGCGGAACTGATTCTTGGACAGCAACATTAAAGTTTTGTCTTGGCCATCCAGCCCCGATCTCAATCCAATTAAACACGTTTGGGGACCCGATGGGTCATGGAAATTTATGTCAGAAATTTTCATGCAATTTCCGCATCAATTTATGATTTGTATTTTTATTTGTAGTAATATTTAGTACTGACAATTATTTGTTAACATTAATAACGAGATTGGTATTATTATAAGCATTGATCGAAATTATAAGTCCTTCTTGATGCTGCTTGGAAATTTTTATCTCCTGCGAAGGTACTTCATTGGATGTGACATTAATAGTCGTAGGTATATTAGCAGATTTAGACAACGATAACAAATTGGCTGTCTTGATTTGAATAGTGATGACTCGAGATACCACTCTGCTTACAACACTGGATTCCCATCCAAATAACTGCTTCAGTTGCAAAACATTTGCACCATTGTCAGCCAGTAATGTAGCAGCAGTACGTCTAAAGGCTAGCATAGAAAGGCTATTTTCGGGAGCTTCAAAAGCCACTTTTTTATGAAAAGCTGCTAATGAATAATACTTATTATTCTAGATTGCTTAGCTGGACTATTAACTGGATTGCATAGCTTGCCTTGTCTCCACTGCACAGAGAAGCTTTGGTTTTGAACAGATTTCCGCAAATGATTACCCCTTGGAGTACATTCAATAGCGATTTAAAATGGGCAATAAAAGTTTGTCTAAGCTAGCTCAGCTCCTGATAAAAATAAAAATAAAATTCCCGTGGACGCCACTGACCATGCGCAACTAAGTCAGTTAGTCCCCAAATTGCCCTGGGTATCGAATCTACTTTCTGGCACTTTCTGTAATTCTTGGGGAAAGAAAAATAATACACATAGTAGACCTATTTCTAGGTTTAATGTACAAATTGTAAATTCAGAGATGGTGATAAATAAAAAAAGAAATCAAAATTACATAGAAATGTGGTTCTATACCTAAAAAAATACATAAAAAGCATAACCAGCTTATAAAGAAAACAGTTTAAACGTCAAAGTACACGACGACCTTTCCGTAATCAATATACATAAAAAACAGTGAAACAATGCCTATCCAAATAGGTTAATTAAACAGCAGGAATAATCAGCTGAACACATATACAGTTTGTCAAACGTTAGCTGAGGGCTCGTAATAATTTTATATTTTTAATCGTACACACTAGTAATATCAAATCGATCAAACAGGGTGTGTCTCGTTTTTCTATACATAAATTTAAGCTTATCTGTGATATGCAGCGACTCGTACAGTAAGGTGGATCTCTCCTGTAACTCTATGCCGGTACAGGGATCGATAGACTTCAGAAAGGTGGTTCTAAAGGTGGTTCTAAAGATGGTTCAAAAAGAGGTGGTGTGAAAGCAGGTGGTGTATAAAGTGGTCTAAAAGGTGCTGTGGCTTACACTCGCCGAAAGACAATGAAGCCCTGTAACACAGATCGGTAAGTTAGTCTCGTTACAAGTAAAAACAAGTTAGGTTAAGTCACTCTATATCTGGTAAAACTTACTTAATTAGTTGGAAAACGGCTTCGAAAAGATAGCTTCTCTGTGTCCCTCAATTAACTCTAGGAAGTTCAACGCAACGCAGGCTCTAGAGAATACAAAGTAGGCAAAATAAAATATGAACACGTGGTTTCAAGAAAACAAAATGGCTTACCTCAATCAATGTTCTTATAAAAAATATTTGATCCCAGTAATGTAGTACGTGGTATATTCATCCAAAATATCAACACATGAATAATGATTTCCTTGTATTATCCTTGTATTAATGTAACGTACATACTACGTTATTTAACCAAGAAAATCACTTAAACTATTAACACATTGAAGAACTAGTATGCCATCCACGCTTTCTGCTACGAAAAGGAAGCGAAAAAGGTTAACGCCCAGCAAATTAGACCATAGATATTGACCCAGGCTAGCGTCACAGAACTGACAATGTTCAACTCATAAAACAATAGAGCGACACAGATATTTGTGGTAAATCTATGACAAAGAATTTATAAAATGTTCTGTGGCAATATGAATGAAATCGACTAATGAAAGTAATATGTCGACATTTCTAAACACATACTAAAGGGAACGCGTAGTCACTGCTTAAAGATCAATTGTATCCGTCAAATATACCTACAATAAATTTCGGATTCTCAAATTGTTAATTACTAATAGTGAACGTAACAAATCCAATATATTTTTTAACCATCTTGACCCAATGCGGCTCTGTAATCATAAAATATCTACTTGTATAAGTTTTCGTATCCGCAATTTCTATTATAATTTTTTTCAGAATATTAATATCAGTGACCTTCATTTTCAGGAGTTCGTCACTTCTATATGCACCATAAACTGCAATAATAAGTGCAACTTGAAAAGAAATTATTCACCTCTGATATTTTTGCCAATCAAAAACATGTTATATATTATTTTGCATGTAAAAAGTAAAATAAAATTCTGATTACTTTGATAGGAAAAATTCCTCAGGCGCTTTAGCCAAAAAGTCATGGATATTTTGTCTTGAAAATACACTCAAATCTTCGATCTAAAGCCTACACGCTTCAAAAACATCGTCAGCTTTGCATATTTCGAAATGTCCTTTTTGTCTTTAAGTTCTATCATGGTCCTTAGCATGCTGTAGGTAGCCCAGAGCGGTTTTTTTCTTTGGATTTCTCGCCAAAGTACACCAACAAAGTAGTTTCTGATGCAAAATGTGTAGTATTTTTACGATGGCACCAGGAGCGATAAACTTGGAATACTTTTTCATACCGCGCCTTGTTTTTTACAGGCAGCAAACTTTCTCCCACTTTGTGGGCTGCCTCCTGCATCTCCTGTGATGTACCATATTCTTCACTATCGGAAGAATCGGCACGCATTTTAATATACTTTCGTGTCCTAAACTCAAAAACCGTGCGGAAACCTCAGATTATTATAGAAATAGAAAACCTCAGATAGAAATTCGTGGTTGAAAATAAAATAGTATACTATACTCGATGGGAAATTTCAATAATGTCTCGAGATTTTATTTATCATACCTATATGTTATCATAATAACATATTCTCTCGACAGTAATGAAAATCTTCCCATCTCGTATTGTTATATCCTATTTCAATGAAAATTATCTTGGACTATTTTCATATTTCTGAAATTGCCCGAAACCGCTTTTTAGAAAATTAATAATAATCAAAAATCACAAACGGTACAGAGTTTTTGCCGACATTATCACGGTGAATTGATTGTTATTTAGTCAATTATGCACCGTGGTATACTATATAATTTAAATTTACAACAAATAACATAGCAGCATTTGGTAAATTTACATGAGAAGCCTAACGATGTGCGAAATAAGAAAGACTTTTGAATTAAAGTCCATAGCCGTTTAATGCCGTTATGGGTGTAATGTTAGCTCATAATGTTATAAAATTGATAATAGCGAATTTTTGTTTAATCCACAATTATTCCGGACACTTTTCTTAATCTGGCAAGATATACTGCTCATAACTTTCTTAATTACTACCTTAATCCTGCGACATTTATTACACAATCACTGTCGACTGCAGCAAAGACTCCATAAAGATTTACCACCTGAAAATTAGTGCAGACGATTAACAATGTGCTTTTCAGGGTAATTCGGCTTCAGATTTGTTTCTAAATTTAAGTTAGGAACACATTTAAAACTGGAATGTATACGTAAATATATAAGACGGATTTAAGTATTCAAGTATTCCATTGTTCAGAAAGAGGAGACAGCACAAGATGTACTAACAGAGATGTACAAGCTATTTCACTAATGAAATAGAATAGTTATTTATAATAGTTATATATAATAGTAATTTACACAACCAGTTATGAAAAGCCTAATTTTATTTGACCAATTTAATATTTGTCAAAACGAGCAAACGAGTGTTACAAATTACATGAGTTAAATAAAATTACTCTTTTCATAAGGTGTTAAGTACAAAATGTTATGTTATCTCGTTTTAAAATGGAAATTCAAATAAAAACCAGTTACGTAAAATAGTTATTTATATATTAAGGGGCGTAAATGTTACTTATCGGTCGAGGACGATTTTGCGCCCGAACGAAGCGAGGGCCGGCAATGAGTTCGAGATTGGTTAAATAAACTTACATCCCAAAATAGGCTGCTGGCCAAGAGGTTGGAATAATTTTAATGTAATTTTGGATGCATATATCTTCTGAATAATATGGAATATCAAAATACAGTTTTCAGGACGTATTTGAAAATTTCATTGGTAATAAATGGCATAAATATTATGTTTCTATCGTTCACCCCCGTCGGGGGTGGTTCTTGGCCGTTGAGGTGGTGGGGTCAAGTCAGGGATGTTAGACAGCATCGCCATCGTTTCCGACATCATCGAAAACGTAGTATGACGCGGGTTTCTTCTTTGATCACGAGAAATGCTCAAATCGCCCGTTTGGGTGTGGTTTTTAGCCATTTTCGGGGGGTTGCCCCACTCAAAAAGAATTTTAACTTCCGCCATCGTGCTCAGCAATCTCAAAAACGGGGGGAGGAAGGTGGTTTGGTATCGTTCTAAAATACTTCCATATTCGTCAAACTCACAGAATGTACTAGTTAGCCAAAGTAGGGTTCACAAATTAAAAAAGAAGTTTGATGACACAGGTGATGTGAACCTTTTTTTTCTTATATAGGTTGTGTTCTGTTCTTTTGCGTCCGAATTTGAATATCGATCATAATCACTAACTGCTAACTGAACCTATATAGTAAATATTTACAACACTCGTTTATTGGCTGCGGCGTTATGCCGTAGGTACCTATTTAAATGGATATAGAAAAAGTAATACATATATTTACTTCTGCTGGTTCTTGTATTTTTAATTATAATGACATTTTTGTTTGTTTCATGTTCTCATCTGCCTGTGAATGGGATTGTTTCAGACGAAATAAAAATGACCTGAGTTGAGTAGGTTGAGAAGCTTCGCTTTAGTTGCTTAGTACATACATAGTCATATGCAATCTCCTGAAACGAGAGACGAGATACAGCACGACTTGTTTCCTTTTAGTTATCTCCAGCCAAAATTTGCCCACATAAATCTATCCGGTGAGCAAACGTTTACCGCGATGATATATTATTTGCTTATATATGCCGTCCTCTACATTGCCTCCCTTTCAGTGGATCATATATATTTACATTTTGAACAGTGCTCTGACAATGGGAGTAATATATCGTATGAAATTTGTGCAGTGTTCCTTCTTCTTTGTGCGATACTGCCGTCATAAGCTATCATGAATGGTTCCAATGGAGGCATATTTTACTTACACGGGGATATTTTGACTATAATTGTAGAGGCCGTGTTGGAAACTCATGTAAATGCTCTAGAATGTGTGCCGATATTCTAAAATAATTCCGAGATGATTATACCTCACGCGTCAAAAGACAACTTTGACTCAATTCTTGCTTGATTTATGTATTTTTAAATATTACTCCTATCTTACGGTTTTTAATCGGTCATTCATTAGCAAGAGAAAATTTCAAATATTTTATTATCATCTGTCACTGATAAAGCTCTATCTAGGGAAAATGATAGCGTTAACATAAACTACCAGCTAAAATTATTTTGACCCAGTTCCGTTAAGTTCCTTCTTAATTTTAACCCGTGATTAATGTGGCAAAGTTCGTGTGGAGAATTCATTAGAAAACTTACATATTCCCAGAACCCTGCAGTAAGTAGTTACACGCCAGCAATATGTACGTGAGCCGAGACCACATATTTGCCTAGCACTTGTATCACTCTCAACCACAATCGTTGACGCTTACAGTTTGTTGGAATTTAACACTTATTTTATCAAGTTCCGTCTCTATAAGATGATACTTTTAGTTTCAAAACTTGAATAATGAAAGATATTTACAAAAATATGATTTTTAATTAATGAATCCAAGAAAATTGTTAATATATTTTTTTTATGAAATGTAGTAAAAACCCATTTCAGATAATAATATTCTAATTCTGATTAACGTATTTAACAGTTATGATACACTGTTACTAGTAGAACCGCAAAAATAGAATTATCGACATAAAACGGCTATTCGTGAAAGGATATTGCCGTTTGGCACAAAAACTGGTATTACCGTAAGGAACGTATTTCGAAGGAGCACCATCTTCAGTTACCACTGGAAACCAACCAAAAATGGCGGCCCCATTTTTAAGAAATCAATTATGGTAATTTTCTGGTGAATCTATTTATTAACTTCACAAAAAAAAGTCTAATAAAAAAGGGTTGCTTATTCTATTGCCAACAAAAAAGTATTTTATATATTTTGCGATATTTTTAAAAATAAGGGCACTATTTACGAAAATTAAACATGATACCTATTATTTTTTGTGTGATATAATTATTTATTTAAAATTGTAATAAATAAAGTTGTTATCCATAGCACACGATGTTGCTAAAATTTATGGCAAACGATGACGTGCCTGGTCTGTTGCTTTAATCAAACATGTTTAGCTACTTAAATTTTCCACTACTAAGTAGTACGCAAGCGCGCAGACCTTACGCACCAAAACCATCAAAACAGTCAAGCAGACTAAGCACTAGTGTGCAAGCGAGGGATAACCAGACCCCTCTAGCGGTCAGTTTTGGTCATTCATTAATTCCTCTACCTACGGTGTACTGATGAGAGCCAAACAGCTCGAAACTAATCTACACCTGGTGGAGGTATTGGTGAATGACCATAGCTATCTTATCGGATTTGCAGGTGTAATTCAACACAGGTAGGAATATTAGTTCTCTGTGTAGTTTTTACCTGTAAATCCATTCAGTATGTTGTTTAGCCTACTTTTGGCTAGGGTCGCTGCTCTAGGTGCCTGCATTGCAGAACGCTGCTTGTCAAAGACATTACTTAGTAATGTCTGATGAGTAGTAGCAACTGACTGCTAGAGGGGTCTGGTTATCCCTCGCTTGCACACATATCTTAATACATGATTATTTCC
>CAXKVY010014299.1:0-22500 GCA_964058915.1 Tetropium fuscum
AAAATCATCTAAAGAAAATCTGTTTATATCACGGGAAGGTCTTCCCAAAACTTCCTGCGATTTTTGGGCATTAGGACGTTTTTCAATAACTACGACTTAATACCTTGGTCAATTCCAATTGGCTTCTGCGATGCATCTGGAATATGGTAAATGGTTTTTACAGACGTTTTTTTTGGGAAATTGTAATTCGCAGATTTCTCCCTCAAAGGAGGTTTTATACTTGATCGTATCGGAATCCCTCCGTGCTATCATATATACAATATCTTTGATGTATGGTTTATTATTATTGTCACTTCTTCGACTTTTACTTAATTTTTGAGCAGAATAGAAAAAATATATATATAAAATATATTATAAATAATATCTTAGAGCCCATATTGGGAGGAAAACTAGAAGAGAATCATTCATAGAATCATAATCTACTTACCATTTATAACACTTCGTAACACGAACTAAAACCCTGGTCCAAACAAGCAGATTTGTCAAACAATAATATTTCGCAGACTACTTGAATTAATACTGTCCGTAGCGTGCGTACAAAATAATTTATAAGACTGAATTTGCCGTGTGAAGAATTTTGTCGGTTAAAACATCAGTTATTACATCAGTTTATTAGAGGGAAAGCAAACTATTGGTTAAGTTGGAATTAAATTGGCATTGGAAAGTAAACACATATTATTCTACATAGAGTAATGTTTTTCAACATAATGCTATAAATTAAAGTTGCATCGAATATTGCTACTGATTTATATGTAAACAATAAAGACATACATTATTATAAATAAAAACTCATATTTAGGAAATACGATATTTACCATTGGTAAGTACAGTATCTGTATACTAGATCACGGCATTTTGAAGTTAAAATACAGTATAATATACATATTCGAGGCAAGAACGCAGTATCTATACTGCATTTTAGTTTATTATATGTAGATACTGCATTCTAACTTCAAAAAGCTTCATATTTTGCAGATACTGTGGTTTAAAATTGGATTAATTCAGATAAATGCTGTTTAAAACACAGCATTTATCTGAATTAATCGCTAATCATCAAAAATCGCTTTATTGCATATTTATAAGCACATAACCCCAAATTTAATTTTTTTGTAGATACTGCACTTTTACTTATGACGGCAGTATATTACCTTCGAAGCGAAAACTGGTCAAGTCGGCGCAGGTCAATGCATTTTATATGGGCGGCCTCCACAGTGACGTGACAAATGCAATACAATAAACTGACAATGGACACAAAAAAATATATTATAGACATAGAATCTGTTTAGCAGAGAATAAATCTAAAGCTATGTGGCAGGTAATTGATGATCTAACAAAACCACCCAATTTAAGTTCAAAAATTACAGTCACAAAATGTTGAAAGTACTGCAAACTTCAACCAATATTTTGTTAACGTTGCACAAACTTTACTGGCCCAACAGCCCGATTTCTATAGGTCTTTTACAGAATAAAAGAAGTTTGTTATTTTTTGACCCAGTTACACCTGATGAAATTTTATTCATTATTAAAAACATGAAAAACGAAAAAGTACTGGTAAGGATGATGCACATCAGATCGCAAAACCGTTATGTCATTTAATAAATATATCACTTGAAACAGGTGTGATGAACTAAAAATTGCAGTACACAAATCTTTATTTAAAAAATGTGATTCACTCTTTAGAAAATTTCGACCTAGAATATAAGCCTTCTAACATGTTTCTCAAAAATATTTGAATATGTTGTATATTGGTTTTATCTACCTAAAAAGAAAATCTACCACAAGGGAAATATAGCGGTATTTTTTTGGACCTTTTAAAGCGTTTGATTGCATAAGCCATGATGAATTATTGAACAAATTAAATAAATATGGTATAAGAGGGAATGTTCAAGATTGGTTTCGTTCATATTTAACAAAACGAAAACAGTTAGTTGAGCTCGAACATGAAGAAGGGAAAGCCCGCTCGAGTGTTTTGGAACTGTCTGTGAGAGTGCCGCAGGGAAGTACCTCGGGCCTCTATTATTCATAATCTTTCTAAATGAAATTTCTAACAATAATAACAGATAAGGGGCAGCACCTAATTATAAATTATAGTGATTAATTTTGAATGACGGGAAAACAGACGTAATTTGATTTAAAATCAATAACTTAGTTGAAACCCCAAGAAACATTATTTTAAACAGTCAAAAAATTACTTTAGTTACATCTATAAAATTTTTAGGAGTTCACATCGTTGACAAATTGACGTGGATGGCTCATATTGACTATTTAACGAGTAAATTGTCCTCCATTAAAGCTCCTAAAAGATCAAGTTGACTATCATGTAGTTAAAACATATTATTCAAATTTTTGACTCTAATGAAATCGGCATTGCATCTGGGGAAGTTCTTCTGAACTTACTAAAATGTCAGAAGCGAGTGGTTAGACTTATGCTCAATATGAAAACTAGAGATACATGCAGGGGCAAATTTAGGGCTAATAAATTGTTAACGGTTACTGCGTTGTACATTTATGAATGCCTACAGTTTCTGATTAAAAACCGTAACAGTTTGACTCTTCCGTAAGTAATCATCCCTACAGCACTAGGTTTCTGGGAGATTTTATTTACCCGATATATAAAAGAACATTGTATGAAAGTGGGATGTATTACCGCTGCTTAAGTTTCTGCAACCACCTGCCAAATAACCTTAAAAATTATTGGTATCAAAATGAAAACATTTTTCTAAAACATGTTCATGATTTTCTATGTATATATGTATGTACATGGGTAGGAGTGTAGTGGTTTCACTTCCACTACAACACTTAGGCCCTTTGTGCATTCCTCCTTTTTACTTGAGTACTTTTCTTCAAAACATATAATTTATTACGGGTGACTTGGTGGCAAAGTCTCAAAGTGATAATTTTCATGTATGATAGCATGGTTCTGAGTGACCGAAATTTACTGTCATTACCATTTATCTGGGACCACGCGCCCGCGGCAGATGTTGAGTGTTCCCAGGTCTCAGTTAAACTGCGACCTGTCACAGCCCATCCCCAAGACTGCCTAGGTCACCCGTCCAAGTGCCACCCACGCCCGTCTTGTTTAACTTTGAAGATCGAAGTCTTACTGGTCAAGTCTCGCGGCTAGGCGGTCCTGATTTTCTGTGATATTGAACCCTACTCGCTTGATCAATACAATAATTACAATAATTGTTAATGTAAATAATTCATCCATATTATGTTATAATGTGATATGTCGTAGTAAATTTCCTGCAATAGTTTATAAATTTGTATAAGTAAAAAGTTAAATTTTATTTCTTAAATTTTAATCTCTGCTTTTGCAGGCTTCTTCTTTTGAAAGACGTTTTTCTCAGAGCAAAATATCAATGTAATGTATTAATATTTACTCTGTAGATATAAAAGACTTACTTATTTACATGGTTTTAATACGTTTTATTTTAAAAAAATTGAATTTTGTAAACATATACGCAAGTGCATGGTCTAAACTTACATTTTAGGTTTGTTCTCAAACAATTTTGAGACCCCCAGTAGTAACCCCATTTTATGGTAGTTCAAGTTACGAGTAACCTTGCTGTCTTTATAATGTTGTGCCATTTATATTTATAGAGGCTTTATTAATATGAATTCATTCAGTTCCTTAAAAATAGATAAAAACTTTTGACATACCTAAATTTGTTGGACAGAATGACAAGAACCCCAACCTGTCAGTCCTTATGAAGCTAACTTTCTTTTCAATTGCAGTTACACCTGCCACAAATCTCTTGTAAACTTCGCCCAAGTTACCACCTGGCTGTAAAGAAATAATTCTTATGTGATCCTCTTCATTAACCCAAACCAGGAAAGTCTTATCTTGATTATGATAAATGCCTCGACCCAACGGCCAGAAACGACATGAGTTTGCGGCTTGCAGAAATCTATCACCTTCCTTAAATAAGAAGTGATCATTAATCAGTCTTTGTCGAGTCTCCTCATTCATCGAAGCCAGAGGGTAATAGGAGCCTTTTAGTTCACATTCGAGACTGGCAAATGCTGTTGTCATTTTGTTTTCAATTTCTCTATACTGGGTTTCAGTAAGGCAGGGGTTAAAGGGATATCCTTCTACAGATCGACCACATCTAACTCTTGTCGATATCACAAATTCTCCTTTGGGATCAACGTTTCCCACTTTGTCAAGATCACCCCAGTCAGGGGGCGGGTGCACATCAGATTTCATAAAGCCCAAATGGTAATCTTGTATTATAGGATCAAAAAGATCTGCAAAAACCACATAGCAGTCTGGATCTGCTGCATAAATTCCAACTCCAGAATCAAGGTTTGCTAAACCTACAAAGAGGTTCAACAAATTTAATTTAAAATAAAATTTCAAATGGAAAATGTTTGGTCATAAAATTGTCTACACTTTTTGTTCTTAGCATTTTTTTATATAAATTGCCGTTTAGCCAGAAATTTTATTTTTGACTGTTGAAAAACAGGTCAACTGTTGGTTTTAGTGTTAAATAAATTACAAAAACTGTATTCACAGGCTCTGGCTTTCCATTCCTGATGATGTTATGCTTACAAATCATATTAATCCCCTGTATATTTCTAAAACCATACCAATGCAACGCCCCGATAATATAAGTTTAGTCGAATAGTCAGCCTTTTGAAAGCTCATAAATTGTAAAAATATATAAAGTTAATACTAAACAGAAGAACTTATACTCATTGTGTTTAGATAAACCATACTTTCCAAGATCAACACCATGTGCGTGTTTCTTTATCTGTCTAAATATCATAAGTGAACAAGTAAACAACATGGTGGGTGGAGAAGTTCCGCTATAGCAGAAAGTTATATCAAGGATTCTATATCCAATAAGCTTGATATTGCAAGGAAAATCCAAGGTACTCTTGGTACTAGTCGTTCCTTACAAGAGGAGACATCCATTGTTTCTACAGATTTATCAAAAACTTCGACAAGCACTCTGTGTTCTGAAACTGATGACAACTACAAGGTTGTTATTAATGGAAACGAAGTGAAATATGATAAAACAAAGACGAAAATGTCTATTAATATAAAAAATGTTAATGGTTATTTTACGTATTAATAAAAAATAAATAAAATGTAATTGATTTATGATTGTATTTTGCACTAGTGGATAAAGTAGGACTTTATATGTTAAAGTGTGGATAAAACTCCAATTATAATGCGCTTGTGGATAAAAAAAATTATATAAATATTAAAATTTTATATTTTCAAAGGTTTATAAAACTAATGTTTAAAGGAAGTTTATTTCTTTAAGTTGCTTCTGTTTGCATATTCTGTGAACACTACCTCTGCCATGTTCAAGAAAGGTAAACTTTTAAAAGGCAATTTTGAACTGTATTTCATCGCTATCTAGCATCTATAATTTCTATTATATAACCATAATGTAATTGATTAATTAAATTTCTATTTTATAATAATAACATACCTGATTGAATGCAATCTAACAAAGAAGACCCAAATGAAGTTTTCTTGTTTTTTATCTTTTCAAACACTGTTTTGGTTAGATACTTTTTTAAAAGGGAATTAGAATTTGCCTTCAAGAACCCACGGAATTCACACTCTAACTTTTGTAAGAGCAGTGGGGTAATCCTCCCTTTTCCGCATTTTTCCTCACACTTATGACATTTTGCTTTTGCCATTTTTACTATAATTTGACAATGGTTTGCAAATAAAATTTTAGACTTCAAGGACATCATGATTAACATAACTATAGAAACGAGAAATTGTTTTCGGTCACCTGCTTGGTCTATATTTATCTACCAACTAGGGGGTTAAGAAAGTATTTCTAGAAGTTAAAATAGCCCAGTCAAAATTGACATTTACGTCTGCAAAAATTCGCAGTGTTGAAAATGGGCACATGTCTTAAATACGCTATTACAAATGTAATAGCAAAAGTAAAAAAGAAGTTTAGTACTTTTGATATTACATACATAAACATTTTACTGAAGGTCAAAAATATCGGATTTTCGCATATTTCTCTAAAACTGTGAAATTTGATTGCAAGCCAAGACATCATTTTCATATTTTTTTTTCAATCTAATTTTTTGAGATTTATACCAGTTCATTTGAGCCAAATTAGACCTATTATGGCACTCTAGATTCAAAAATGAAATTGGCTCTAAAAAAACAAGTCCCCAAAATAGTTCTATCGTACTCAGAATTTTCTCAGTATTTCAAAAATATAATAATGTATAGGATGTTCGATTTAAGAGCTCTATACACCACGTGACTTTTCGTAGTCATTTTTCATTTTCACCCCGCACAGCAAACATCTTATTGGAGCGAGATACCTAAGCGAAGGCATACGAATTCAATTGTAATTCTAGCACTAGCAACACAATTACAGAAAACCCCCCTATGGCGGAAAAGTCGCGCACATTTTACAGCACATTGTGGTCACCATATTCTCAGGATACCCAGTCAAAGTACGCTGGCGCATGGATTGAGCACGTGGATTTGAACGAACAACTGCTGCGAGTCACTGAAATCTGTAATGTCCACAAGTAATTTTTGATTGAAGTCTCACAATCGTAATGTTATATCTAAAGGCTATAAACTACTGGAGGTATTATGTGGCACAGTAAAGATTTGCATTGGTGATGTGGTCACCTTCATTATTCACTTCACAATCGACTCAACAATCGGCTAAAAAAGTTTAAAAAAGGTAGGTGCTTTTAAATTAGGTTTAAACTATAAAAATGAATTTGTCCTGGTTTCATGAGTATAGTTAATATTATAAGGTAATTAATTGTTAATTTACTATCTCCTTCTGTTCATATTTGTTTTGGCGCTCAGCATACAAAACAGGCCCTTATATACTATTTTCAAGATTATGGAAAGTTCTAGAGCTTCTGGATTATTCCACCCCATTCTAGATTGTATACAAGGCATCTCAATGAGTTCTACAGGGGGTAGTCCACATGTTCTTATACAGCAACTATTCTCAATGGGGCCAGGGGTGTATCTCGGTTATTTGAAGTTGTAGAGGGTCAAGACTCCCTCGAGTGGTTATATCTGGGACCCCCAGATGCGATGTTGCCACATCGGCGTGTGCTGTGTTGCCAGACTGTGCAGTTTTTCCTTGGATCTAGGAAGTTTTTAATATATCGTGCACAATCGCTTGTGAGGGTTCCGTAACACTACCTTAAAAACCAGACGAGATAGGTATATGGAACCATTATACAAATTAAAAGAGAACAAAATTGTTCATCAGGTTGCGCACAAATATAAAGAGTATTCCAAAAAAAATAAGGTTTAAAGTTAATTAAATTCGGCATTAAATGTCTACCACCCTGTATGAAATTAAATCATTTTGAAATTATGGCAGGGAAGCCTAGACTTTTAATTATGGCCCCTATAAATTTTATAGCTCTAGCTTTATTGTTGTAAAATACAGATCTTTTTGAATTAGACAGCTTTTTTAATTTTTGTTTATTTGAAAAAAATTACATATATCAAAAACGGTTAACTTTAATAATAGGAAACCTTTATTAAAGTTCACCTAAAAATTGACGTAGAATCCAATAATATACAGGGTATTGGGTATTCTATTTAAAATAACGAAGGTGACGTCAACTTCCGATATAACCGGAAGTGTTAGATGGATGCAGTTATTTTAGGTGAGAAGGGCATGTCCGAAAACATTATTGCCCAAATCTCCAAAATTAAAATCGAGGTACTCTCTGAAATATGCCTAATATCTTGTCACCGTGAGACACCCTGCATACTATTTTCAAGGTTCTATAAAGTTCTCGATTATTCCATCCCATTCTAGATTGTTCTCCATTATTTCCATTCCATTCTAAATGTGGCCAAGAGGCTTATCTCGGTTATTTGTAGGGCTGAGACTCACCTTTTGGGGGGGTTGTATCTGGCACACCCAGATGCGACGTTGCCACAGTGACGGTGCGGTGTTGCCAGATCTTTTTTTGTAAAAGAAAAACTTGGTTATTTGAATTTTTCACATAAATTTTGAGGTTATGTGAAAAAAGTGTAAATACAAAAGTTGTAGATCTTTTTATTATCTACAACTTTGCCATTTAACATTTTTCCATAGGACTTGTAGTTTTGCCGGAAATCGAGATAATCGTTTTTTACCCTTAAAAACTCACCCCCTTCCAGTTCCCGACTTCAGTAAATTATTTTTCCTTTCATTTTTGTTATATTCTCTTCCTTTTCCAATGGGTTTCATCCCACTATTATTTTTTTCACTTTTTACCATTTTCCAAAGCTTCAGCCCTGGTCTAAAAAGGTTAAAAATCAAGAGGGAGTAAATTTAAAATTAGTGTGAAATTAAACATTAACAAATACAACATATATTTAGTTTCTTTTATACATATATAACAAATGAGTGTAAATTAATAGAAATTATAAAGTATGCATTTTTTCTTAACATATACTTACTTAATATAATAACGCTATTATCATATAATTTTGTGCTTTTAAATGTACGTATTTCTATCTCGCTAATCTAACGCTCATAATTAACACCAATATATCCCTCATAAGCGGTAAAGCTGTAATAAATTTTTTGATAATTTGAATATGACAAGATACTTATGAATTACTGGAACTATAAATTTCTGAATAGATACTTATAGAATATAAAATGAAACTTCATCATGTACATATATAATTATACAGTAAAATTATAAAATTTCTGTGTAAAGAATACAATTAAAATTATTTTAAGAACACTTAGAGTGCTTATTCGTCAAGAATACATGTCCTAACTAAAGCTTCAGTAACAGAGTATGGATCACAGTTGGATGAAGGCCTTCTGTCTTCCAAATACCCCTTTTTATCCTCAGCACAGCCGCGAGGAATTCGAATACTGGCACCACGGTTAGCTACACCTGGAAGAAAGGGTAATTTGTCAATCAACCAAGGAACGAAAATGATTAAAAATGTGCTTTATGATTTTATTGAAAGATTAGCTAGCATAACTTGAAATTTGTAGCCCTAAATAAATAAAACTAAACACTGGTTGTGTATATGTAGCATGATACATATTGTATTCCATTTGTATCCTATTTGAGTCAAATATCCCAAAGTGTATATACATACTTTGATTTAACGAATATCAAAACGACAAAATGTCGTTATCCTCCAACATAAACTTTAAAAAAGAGTTTTACACAAGTCAAGATATGTAAAAAGACTAAACTATATCATAAAAGTTAATTATAAATAAATGATTTAATTATAAATAAATGAATTAGATTTGTGAAATCATTATTGTAGAATTCATCTAAAGTATAGAAACATTTTTTTATAAGATATTTCCTTATTATAATTTTGAAGGTTTTTATTGGCAATCTTTTCACAGGTAGCAGGTGAATCAACTTTGGTCCAAAAAATTATATACCTGATCTAGTTTTATATGGAAGTCAATACAATACAGATATTTATTTTGTGTCTGGTGTCATAGGGATTAATTTCTTTGTGAATTACATAATTTGGTAGATTATCTTTAACAAACAATAGGCACTGTAGAATATATTGGAATGGTACGGTTATAATTTTATATTCAATAAAATTGATTACAGTCTGCTCAGGCTCTGTATTCGAGCTTTTTTATTAATCTTACTGTCTTCCTTTGTAACCCAAAAACACATTTCATGTTTGGGGCATAGCCCCAAGCATTAATGGCATATGATATTTTTTATTCAAATATTGTATGAAAAGTTGTTAGAAGTCTGGACACTATTGAGGACAGATTAAGAATTGCATAAATACTAGTGGATAACTTGTAATATGTGGATATTCCATGAGACCTCAGCTTGGAGCCAATCTCTATACTGAGAAAATTTACTGATTCGGAACTATTTTGCACTTTCAATTTACATATATAGACTGGAGAACATAGTTTCAGTTTTGTTATCATTTAAACTTAGTCTATTTACTATAAATCAAGCATTGACCCTCGCCTGTGTTCCTCCAAACACAGTTTAAGTTCACTCAGATTTTTATTTCTATTTAGTAGTTGTATCATCTACGAATAGAATAAAATCAGTCCACAGGTCAGCATGCACCTGGTCATTAATGTAGATGAGAAATAATACTGGCCCCACTACTGACCCCTGCGGAACTCCATATGTAATTGTCCTCATCTGCGAGCAGTTTCAACAAGCTGCTTGCGGTCAGCCAGATACAACATATGACTGCATTAAGTTAACGGCTTGCTTCAGAGAATTTATAATATTTAAGTTTCAGTTTAAGTATATATAGAGCAAACAGTCGAAGGCCTTGCATAGATCATAGAATAGAGCCCCTGTATAACCTCCCGCCTAGCCATGGTGGTTGAGTGAGCATTACGGAAACCATACTGACTTTTATTGAACAAGTTACCTTCAAGATAAAAACAAATTCTAGATTTTAGAGCTTATTTTATAGACTTTGCAATAATTGAAATTATAGTTATTAAGTAAATTAGTAGGACCTTTCTTATATGTATAAGTAGTACATGGAAATAGTACCAAACAAATGGTGTTGCCTTACGTCAAATGAGGTAGTTCTGATTTTTTTATATGTTGTATATGATGAAGTGGTAATAACAAATACAATTTTTCCACCTCGGAAGCCCTCGGCATCATTGTTAAATATTTGAAAAATCATAAAATTTTCTTTCAGTCTTTCTCAATTTTTACCACCAAGGACCCTTGTTATGACAAAAGTCACTAGGTACACTTTTTAAGTAGACTAAATTTGCAACAAAATGAAGACAATTTGGTCTCGATAGACCACATAGTTTCCAAGTTCAAAGATTTGCAAAAGTCATCATATTATACGTTATTAAAGTACACTAAATTTGCAACAAAAGGGGACCAATTTGGTAGATTTTTCGAAATAAAAAACCTAATTTTTCTAAAACAAAAACAGCGACTCTCGAAGGAAACGCCCCATTGCCACACCTGTTCAGGTCGGCGAAACAAGAGAAAGCTTCCTCATTTCACTGTGTGAAGGCAACTATGAATCCCAAAATCTTTATTTACAAGGGCGGCAGCTAAGTCCAACATGAACATCGCCAGGTTGCCTCCGACCAGGGATGCTACAAGATTTCACTCTCTGCGAACATACCACCGGGAGAAAAGAAGTTTTTTTGCCAGTATTGATTTTATTTCCGCTTCAGACCACTTTATTTATGTCTACTCATACTCTTGAAGGTTACGGATGCGGCTAATCTTGCGATAAAATGCCAGACCTGATGTATAACAACATTAATGAGCCATTTATTGATGACCTTCGGATGACGATTTCGACCTGCCTGAGCAGGTCCATGAAGAAATGCTACCGAAGAAAGCTGCCCCCAAAACTTTGGTATACTTTGGATTTAGAGGACCAGTCTAGTCCATCAAAGATGTACAAGAAATATGAGTAATTACAATTTCCCTCACAGTACTGTACATTATATACAACGGACAACAACGACAATAGAATGTGTATAAGCATTCGGAAAATGTGCCTTTGCTTATGAAACATCGAAAAAGTTTATTTTCGATGTTAGGATATTTATAACGATTACAATAATAAATTATATAAGTAGGTAGGTAATAATAAGTTAAATAATTTTGAACTTTTTAGAACATTGATATCTTACTCATGTGTATAGATATATATACATACCTACGTAATATAGAAATATAGATATAATAATAGATAACATTAATTTGTACTACTTTGTTAAGTAGTACAAGTAGCCCTGGATAAAAATTGATTTAGTTTGTTTAATTTTATCTCGTACCATTTAAATCCGACTTCTAATTGAATCACTTATTTGAGAAACCCGACAAATCCACATATGACGCAAGTTGACATTTTGTTAAAAATCCGTGTTTAATAGCAATTACGCATCGTTTGCTTTATAAACTAGACAAATCCATTCAATATCCTACCGTGGTAGCGTATAGCGAATAATGCGTTTACTTGTAAAACCCGTAATATCCCGGACTTGTCGGGTTTCTCAAGCAAACGCGTAATTGTGGATTTGTCGTGTTTTAAAACTAAAGACATTATAACAGTTTGTCTACAATGGAGGAGCATAATTCTGATCGAAATAAGTGTAAAAAAAGGCGTTAAAAGTGTAATATGGCAATGTGAGAGGATTAAAAAGGCAAGAATAAAAGGTGAAGAATACGTCAGTTATAAAGGGAATGTTGTTCCCAAAAAGAAAATGGGAGTAAACTGCAAGTAAGTAAACCTAACCTAAAAAATGTTAACATAATATTATGACCAGTTATTAAGTATTAAGATTATGACCATTAGTCTAACCAGACAGTGCAAAATAAGAAATATGTGCCTTAATCGGCCAGTAAAGGTTAAAAACATCACACTGATAATGGGTTATGATATGTATCGATCATATAAAGTCTTATACTTTTCGTGTTACTTGTTACTTTTCGTGTTTGTTGTATAATCAAATAAGTACAAGTTTCAGAGATTCACACATGTTATTTGAATTGTAATTTTTTATTTTGAGTTGTTATTAGTGTATGCACATACTGTCTGGCTAGCACAGATATGTTCTAATTTACCACTGGCTGATCCAAATGTCCATACATGGTGTTTCTTTTTTAGTTGTCGCAAAAAGTGCCTAGAAAAATTATCAGAGGAGGCAAAGCAAGAAGTGTTTAATAAATTTTACAGTTTTGGTTCTAAAAATGAGCAGGATGCTTATCTTCAATCGTTAATATCAGCAGTTACCGTTCAGCGAAAGCGGCCTAAAAACAACTGTAGCAAACCGAAACCTCACAAATGCGCCTATAAGTATAATATTAACTACAGCTTGGGGCAGGTTTTGGTATGTAAAAACGCCTTTTTGTGTCTACATGCAATTAGCAAAGATCGTGTCCATCGATTGTGTCTACTTTTGTCCGCTGGAAAATCTCCGCAAGATCTACGTGGAAAAAATAATCCAGGAAACTCCAAACCAGTGGGTCTTATCGATCTGATTTGTTCCCATATTTCATCCTTTCCCATTAAAGAAGCACATTATAGCAGTTGACATTATAAGTATTTGAGCGAAAAGCTTGATATTAAAAAGATGCACGATTTGTTTTTATCTAAGTACACCAAAGTTAAATATTCATTATATTACAAACTCTTTAAAGAAATGTTTAGTCTAAATTTTTGGACGACCCCAGGTTGACTCTTGCTGTAAATGTGAGGAATTGTCAGTAAAAATAAAATCCAAAGAGCTAAATGACACTGCCAAACGAGTTGCTGTAGCTGAAAAGACAGTTCACCTCACACATGCTAAAAAGTTTCATTCCAAAATGAATACGTTGAAAGAACTTTATGAAAATGATCCCAGTGTAGCAATAGTAGCTGTCGACTATATGCAAAACATATTTTGGCCCCAGATTCCGGTTCAAGAAACGTTTTACCTACATCAACTTACCGTTTCCGTTTTTGACATCCATGATGTTAAAACTAGTAGAGCATATTTCTATATTTACCACGAAGGAATAGGAAGAAAAGGTCCCGATGAAGTTTGCTCAGTTATTGCAAATTACATAGAATCCTATGTTCCACCAGAAGTGCAACATCTACATGTGTTCATGGATGGGTGCCCGGGCCAAAATAAAAACCACACAACTGCGAGAATGTTTGCTTCATTAATAGAAATAGAACGGTTTAAGACAATTCATCAGTATTTCCCAATCCGTGGCCACTCGTTTTTGCCGTGTGACAGGGACTTTGGAGTAGTTAAACGGTCCCTTAAGAAAAATGATAGGGTTTATACCCTTAAGCAATATGCCGAACTGTTTATAGTGGCTAGTCAACAAAACAAGTTTACAGTGCATCTTATAGAGGATGACAACAGTATCATTAAAAGTTTTAAGACATGGTGGCCCAAATTTTATAAGAGAAATTGTTTGAGTACAGATGCTGTAAGAAGTGAGAAAATTCCATTCAATATATCAAGGTTTATGCAGTTGTCTTACAACGACACCTCTAAAGGTATGGTCACAGCATATGACTATATTGATGGAACAGTAAGTTATACGTTTCCAATTGGCACAAAACGTCTTAGACCCAGCATACTTTGTACAGAACTAGCTTACCCCAATATTAAACTACCCATTAAAAATAAAAAAATGGTGAATATTAAAAAGTTTGCAAGTTATCTACCTGACGATGACGAAATTCAAAGTTTTTACCAAGAAGTCTTTTTATGGCCAACGGTAGATGGTGAATTGGAGCCAGAAGTTTTATAATATTGTGTTTTTTATATATTATTATCATAAGTATTGTTAGTTTGTATTTTATTTTCTGAATAAAATGAATAAAATTAAAATCAACAAAATTTATTTGAGAAAGTCGACATGTCCATTTTTCAAAATAGGCTTTTTGTCAACTGTAATATAAGATAATTTTGTTTCGTTGTGAAAAAACTGTTAAACTACTCCACATTATTGTTTATTAATAACTAAAGTTTTGCAAAGGGACACCTGAAAATAGTTAAACAGTTTTTTCCAGTTATATCAGAACTATGTTTATGGGACTTGTCGGGTTTCTCAAATAAGTGATTCAATTGTGATGGGAATGTGATACATGTTCAATTGATAGCATAATAGAAGCAACACAAATAACAAATGTCTAGTGTTTATCAAATAATTGTATATAAGCATCAACATCATTATATCTCATACTCCCTACTGATAAGTATCAACAACATAAGTCCTCATCTCCCTGCTGTTAATACAAATTGGAGCACTTAGGGTCGTTATTTGCATTAACTTATGCGCATTGTACAGACTACTGATATTGATCTTGATAATCAATAATAAAATAAATGTTCTTTATTACCTATGTATCAATTATATACAAATTAACATTAACACTCAACCAAGCCATCAAGCAAAGGTCCTTCAACCTGGAACAGGGCCGTAGCTATGGGGGCGGGGGGCGATTTGGGAGCAATGCCCAATCCTAAAATTTCCATGCCCCACCTTTTTATATACCGCATACTTACAAATCGCCTAGATAAATGTTTGAAAATAAATTTTCTTCTCTAATAAATACCACTTCACTATTTTGACTTACAGTATGATTTTAGTTTAAACGTAATTTTATTATTTAAACAAAATATATAATTTTTTAACCATTTTTGGGATTTTGCTTTATCGTTTTGGGAACCTGCAAAAAATTTATTTCTATTTTAATTTTTCATGTAAAGAAGTCAATGTAAAACAAAATCAAGTCAAAAAAAGTATTCTTAAGGGTTTAATCTTTAATAATCTGATAAAAATATCAAACCCAGATTTTTACCATAACTAATGTCTTTACTTTTTTATGACCATCTAAAAGTCGTCGACCCAGGTAGGATTGTGAAAATTTTATGCCCTACTTCTAATTTCTGATGCCCGACCTCAAATTCCGTTCTAGCTACGGCCCTGACTGTATACGAAGGGAACAATAATAGCTCTTTTTGCTACAATGTTGCTTCTACCATGTCTGTTTACTTACTTCAAAGGATGTAACAAACTACAATACAAAAAAACAAAAATAAGTATACACTTAAAGGCACTTACCTGCACTAAAATCATGGATGGACGAAGTCTCGTGTCTTCCTGTAAGACGACGTTCATTATCTTTTCCCCCATGTGGATCATAGGCCTGAATATGCCTGAGGTGGTTTCTACTCAGCTTATCAATAGCTTTCTCGATTTCACTGAAAAATACATCTTTGTATTAATTTTTGACAGGAAGCATATCAAAAGTTAAATGTAATGAACTTGTTTAAATTATTTTCTCGAAACAACGAAATTAATAGGCCTCGTTGAACTGCTACATTCTCATGTTATGTCAAACTAATGACGTCACTCACAAAAGCGCTTTAACTATTTTGCTTGTGGTTTAAACCTGTCTGAATCAGCGGATAGAACTGTATTTTCAGACTGGCACTTTAAATTTTACCTTTTGAAGCGTAAACTGTAAAATTGTAAAAACTGTACCGTAATTTTTCTTTATCAATTTACTAACAGTAAAATTCATATATTAATATATAATATACAGTAATAATGTATCATATCGTATCTTATTGATTTTATTTTATTTTTTCCTTATTAATTGATTTCAGAATATTAAATATTAAGTATTAAGATAATAATATTATCTTTCAATGTTTACTACCTATAATATTAAACTGATAGTTGTCAGTTGCTTGCTGGTTCAAAAACAAGCATTTTCACGGGCTTTGAAATAGTGATGTCACTATCAGAATCGGTTAAACCACCACCATGAAAGCGTATTAACTGAGAAAAAAATGGCCCAGATGAATAATGCAACATTCAACATTGTCACAGCAATAGGGCAGTAGAGCATAACAGATCATTGAAAACTATAATTAACATATCCTCATTGTCCCCGGCTTTGTGTATCCTCTTAATAAACATGTTTATAAATTAATGCAAATTGCTATATTATTACTAGCACAAGGTTGCTACATAATACAATAGTGCATTTATATATAATTTTTATTTATTTATTATGTGTCTGTGTTCCCACAAAATATTTACAGAAGTAAATAAAAGTAATTTATTATACTTAGGTATATAAATATTAAACAGACATGTATGATATTAGTGGTAGGTATTACATATAATGACCACTTGTAACACACGAGTTTTGTACAAATAGCGATATTAAAAAATCAATTTCAATCTGAGCTCTGTTGAAAATGTTGATAATCTTTTCTAACATCAGAAACTTTTCTGACATTAGAAAAGTGAGTGACTTACAGGATACCCCCATCTTCCCTCATGGCTTTAGTGGAGAAATTAGTGTGGGCACCAGCACCATTCCAATCACCTTCCATGGGCTTAGGGTCGAATGTAACGATAACTCCAAAATCTTCAGCTACACGGTGTAAAATATACCTCGAAACCCACAATTGGTCACCAACGTCTATTCCCAGACAAGGCCCAACTTGGTATTCCCACTGAAAAGAAATGTTGTAACTATACCTAATCTCAGTGGAGGATGATAATAATAATAATAATCTTTATTTAAGTAGGAAAGTCCTAATATACCTACAAACAATTTACAAGTTTTATAAATTTAGCAAAAAAGATCAGTTAGAAATAATACAATATAACAAATCTATAAAATAAATAAAACTGAAGTGTATGTTTGTAATGCCAGAATAATAGTTTTTTACTAAATGCATATGAATGTATATACGGTACTTCTGTATAACAAAAAAAAAAACAATTTATAAAATTTTTGTCTGTCTGTTTGTTCAGGCTAATTTCCGAAACGGCTGGACCGATTTTGACGGGCCTCTCACTGGCAAATAGCTGATGTTTAAGGAGTAACTTAGGCTACTTTTATTTCCGGAAAAAAAAATAAAATTCCTGAAATTGTAAACTAAATCTGATTCAAATAGGGACGTATGCATCCAGTATAAACACTAATAAATAATTAATTATTAACGTCAATCTCTCGTTCGATCTTCGACTGATAATCAAATAAACTAAAATAGCAGTGTCCAGTACCTCGTGCGCTCCACGCGCACGCCGCCGCCACACCGAAAGGCGCCTCCCACGACTTAGTATCACAAAGGCTGCCTGTCGCGCGGGCTCAAAACGCGAGGACGTAAGTCCTCGTGACTCGCTTCCACCGCGTCCGCGTCCATCGTAACTCGCTTAGTTATAGCGCAATCCATTTCTAACTTTTCACTCATTCTCATTTTAAACTCATTTAAATGTATTTCCAAGCACTACAGAAAATGAAAAATTTCAAAAATTTGTCAATCGGCCAAGGTTCAAAGAATTAGGAGCGGAAAACCTCCATTGCGGAAAACCTCCATTGACATAATAATGAGTCATAACGTAACTGCTTACCTGAGCAGGCATAACCTCAGCATTGGTTCCCGAGATATTAATCCCAGCATACAAACAGGCTCTATATTGAGCCTCAACAATATCACGTGCATAAACCTTATTAGCTCCAACACCGCAGTAGTAGGGCCCTTGTGGACCAGGGAAACCATGTTTAGGCCATCCTAAAGGCCGAAGGTCCATATCCAACAGAGTGTATTCCTGTTCTATGCCAAACCAAGGCTGAGCATCTTTTGCGGCTACCATTGCTTGCAGACATGATAACCGCTTATTTGTTTCTGTTGGTTTCTTATTATATTTGTATGTATCACAGAGCACTAACTTGTTGTTTCCCCTTAGGAACGGGTCTTTGTACAAGGCAACGGGCATTAGATATGTGTCAGAATTGGAGCCTTCTGCTTGGTACGTTGAGCTTCCATCATAGTTCCACACGGGCAGATCTAGAGAAAATAAAATTAGTTGATTATTAAAATTAACGTTGTAGGGGCAACCGGGGGAATGGTGGCGTCCGGGGTAATGGGAAGCACACCATATATCACAAGTACAGTAAATTTAACGATAGAAAATCTATTTAGATATTTGACATTCTATTTTTAGTAACCTATTTTTTCTGCAAAATTATGTTGGCAATGAATAGACCGATAGATTCCTGTGTTCGTGTATTTGGTTGTAATTTATCTAGATGATAGTAAACAAGTTTATACGAAAACAATTACATGTGGTAAATCATGTTCTTCAGGTTGCATATTAATATTAGTATCTCTGTCACAATAGTTATGATCCATAGCCATAATAATGAACTTTACACAAGTAAAACAGGGAAAAAGAAATATAATAAAGCACAACATCAATATTTTAAGACACACTATTTGAATAAACAAAAGTCAACACAGAAAACAAAAGAACAAACAACGGGCAACCAGCAACAAGTCTTAAAAATATAGGTTATGCTATGTGTATGAGTCAGAGATATAGATCTATGTCTCTGGTATGAGTTCGCGATATGGTCGTTAAAATTGGTGAGAAATGATGCATTTTATTTAGTTTATTATTTTTATGGTGGTTGATGTAAAAAATATTGCTATCAAATCATATTTTCTATCGTTAAATTTAGAATATATATTTTATTTAACGAAAGCAACCAGTTGCGCCAACTACTAATGGCTAGTTAAATAAAATAGGGCATGCGATTCCTAAAATTGAGGCGTCCGACAAGAAATTGTTTTATTTGTGGTGTCGCGGTCAGTAAGTTCCATTGTCACATTGAATGTTCCATTTGTCACGTCCGAATCTCAGGTTATGGTTTTGGTTTTCGTAAAACCGATTCTAGTGTTTCTTTTGTGATTAATAGACCTTAGAAAAAACGATCGTGAGCAGCATTTTCTGTAATATTTTTTTTATTAATGTTAAAAGAAACATGTGTGTTTGGGTTTGTGGTGGTCGGTTACTGTTGGGTAATGGAAGCCGGCCACCTTTACCCCATCAGTGAGACGTATTTTTTTTTATTTAAAAATAAAACATCAAACGAGAAACGTTTAGAAATAGTAGAACCGTAAGAAGCGCAACAATCAGACATTCAAAGTCATTCCACGGAATTTTACCGCTACCGGAATCAACAAACCCAAAATTGGTGGGAGAAAGAGGACAGCCGCAAAACAGCGTTCTCAAATAATTACATTAATGCCCGTTAATGCCATAAAAAATTGTTCTTCAAGGAAAGGGTGATAACAAATTATTAGCACAACAAAAAAAAATCCGAAACAGGGCTATACAAAATTTCTCACTACGTGGTTGACGAACCATGAGGACGCCGAGTTGTTAAGAGAGTACAGTTACCCAGGAGAAAGATAAATAAGAAAACTTATAGGGAAATGAGTTCAGGAGACCAAGACATTTCATCATCATGTCTTGGTCTTGTCCCTACAAGGACAAATATGACAATGGGCTTGACATGTTTAATGTGCGGGATGTTCTGGAAAAATGGGAAGATATATATACCTATGCGACTATTGTGCTTAGAAAACTTTCATGTGTTCATTGGGGTAATAGTAGACGTATGGCACAATTACCCCAACTAGTTAGGGTAATGATGTCCACGTAGAATATTTTCTTTTTTGTTGTAAAACGAGTATTATATTTCTTTTCTTGCTTTTTGATACAGATTGAAGTAAAGGGTCCGCCAATAAGCGCGCTCGATCTTTAAAATGAAATAAAGCAAGTTGTGTGAGAGGTATAAATGAAATTTATTTTTTGTTTGAAAGAGTATTCGAAGGCATTATGTATGGAAAATAATATCGGTCAAATGTCCACCTCGGCTTCGCTGGGTGGCGCGCATACGAGAAGTCCAATTTTCAATGACTCTGGCGCACAAATCGGGCTGTATTTCATCGATGGCGTGGCGTATGTTGACTTTGAGGGCATCAGTGTTTTGTGGTTGGTTTGCGTAGACCTGTGATTTAAGAAAACCCCACAAGAAATAGTCTAGTGGGGTTAAATCGCACGATCTCGGTGGCCAGTTGATGTCGCCTCCGCGCGAGATAACCATTCCTCCGAAGCGCTCGTGCAGAAGATCCATTGTGGCGCGCGCTGTGTGGCTCGTAGCGCCGTCCTGCTGAAACCACATATCCTCGACATCCATATTGTCGATTTCATGCCAGAAAAAGTTCGTTATCATGGATCTGTATCGTTCGCCGTTTACCGTGATGGACACACCATCGTCGTTCTCGAAGAAATACGGCCCGATGATGCCTCCGGCCCAAAATCCACACCAAACAGTTACCTTTGCTGGGTGCATTGCGACCTGGTGGACCTCCTGTGGATTGTTCTCGGCCCAATAACGGCAATTCTGCTTGTTGACATTCCCATTTAACCAAAAATGTGCCTCATCGCTGAAGATGATTTTGCGACCAAAATCGGGGTCGACTTCCAACTGCTCTAAAGCCCAATCAGCGAAGATACGGCGCTGTCTATGGTCGTTTATTTTGAGCTCTTGTGTCAGCTGGATCTTGTACGGATGCATGCCCAAATCCAGATGCAAGATTCGGCGAAGTGATGTTTCCGAAAGGCGGAGTTCCTGTGCGCGACGTGAAATTGACTGTCGCGGATTTTCACGCACACTATCGCGCACAGCGGCGACATTCTGGGCAGATCGGACGTTTCGACGACGCGTCGGTGTTGGCTGATTGTTCACCGAACCGGTTGCCTCGAATTTGTTAATCAAACGACGGATAGTCGACTCAGCAGGACGATCAATTGCACCGTAAAATTGGCGGAGCGCGCGGAACGTTGCTCAAACCGATGAATGATTTTCGTAATAAGTTTTAACGATTTGCACATATTGCTCGCGGCTGAATTGGTTCATGGTGATTTGTGAAGATACACTGAATAATAACAACTACGTTTGCCAACTCTACCACAAACAACATGGCCGCCATGAGCTGTCAAAGATCGAGCGTCCCTATTGGCGGACCCTTTAGAAGTGCTCTTTCATTGATTCCCTTACTTGGATAAAAAAATTAAATATTGACAAAAAAACTGTAGAAAAAGCTTAGGAGACCAGCCGGTTTCCCATAATAAACCAGTATATCAAATACCTTACTTATGCAAATTAAGGCATTTATTTCCAGGCTATAGCCTATAGGCCAGTCAAGTACAGTAGAAATCGCTAAAATCGCAAACTAACGGCTAGTTCTGATTTTGTAATATGTTGTTAGAACTACTACCAGTAGTGCAATCCAAGTCTGCAGCTTCGAAAGACCTGTGCTAACTTCGTAGTACTCGAAAAACCACGAAATTTTCGTACTTTTTTCGGTTTTTTTTTATTATAAACTAAACTATGCGTTTGTTCATGAAATATAGGGTTTCAAAGTAGATTAAATTTGCTACAATTTGAGACCAATTTGAGAGATTTGAGAACCGACTCTGTAGGTTATATTAGTTACCAAGAGACAGCCCTCGAAAAATTGTCAATTTCTCCAAAAAAGTGAAATCAACTTTTGTCCCAAGGGAAATCGGGAAAAATTTTAAAGGAAATGACGGGGAAAGTCATAGGGGAAGATATAGCTAATATAATTATCTTTAATTTAAGCCCAGAATGTCGTCCGTAGGTTTGTTAGTTTCCTCACAATGCATAAAAATCCAAAAACTGTTCAAATTATACGTACTTAACATTTTAATTTCTTCACGCACTGCAAATTTACTTCATTTCATATTTAGACAAATTTTACTGTAATGCACAAATAAGTTATTTTATTTTCTTCACGCACTGCAAATTTACTTTATTTCATCTCTGCGGAGTTAGATTCTGGATTTTTAATTTATATTTTTCTGCCAATCTCCTGAAAATACCCAGCCGCCACTGTATACCACTGTATATCATATATGTATATGATGTACATAATATATCAATAAATAAAAATGTTGAATTACATTGTAAATATATTATTAATAGGCTAAATATATATTTCTTGTGGATATATGAGTTACCCTTTTTTGCAAAAAAATGTAGGCCTATATACGGACGTCGTTCTGTATTTAAATTAAAACTAATTACATTCGCTATATATTCCCCTACGACCGGCCCGTAAATCTTCCCCGATTTCTGGGACGAAAATTGACAATTTTTGGAAGGAT
>CAXKVY010014299.1:25000-28636 GCA_964058915.1 Tetropium fuscum
AATGAGGCATTGAACCAGTATAATGAGCACTTGACAAAAAAGAAAGTAATAAATAAATTTAATAAAAATCACGTTAACTCAAAAATTGGATATTTTATGAAGTGACAGAGATAAACAAATGAATAAAAAAAGAAAATGTAGAAAAAACATGAGGCTTTAAATTGGCTATAATTGCAATAACTTGCAATACCTTGTATAGCCCACAGGACGTTTGGAATTTCGGAAAAAAACATAACATTTTTATAGCACCTGGAATAATATCAAAATCATTCGTTTTACCAAAACAACTAAGACAGTGATATTCCTAAGAGAAAAACCTACAATTTGAAAAAAAAATCGACCAAAACGAACAAAAATTGTCGAAAATACATAACGTCAAATTTGAGTTAACTTTTTGGTTGTGCGTTAAATAAGTTGCGCAGTATATATATATATATATATATATATATATATATATATATATATATATATATATATATATATATATATATATATATATATATATATATATATATATATATATATATATATATATATATATATATATATATATATATATATATATATATATATATATATATATATATATATATATATATATATATATATATATATACTAGCTTTGAAATTCTTTGCTCTTCATATTTGTTTTGTGAAAAGTAATCTTTGGTTTGTAGCATTTCATTACGTAGAGAAATAAGCAAATAGACGAATAAGGAGGAAGACACACTTACCAGTGCTATATCTGGACATACATACGGAAACGAACCACTATACACACGGAAACGAACCACTTAGAAGTTGTACAAGTTCTTTCACCTTTATTGAGGATCTTCAGAGCAGTATACGATTTATTTCATTGATCATTTATACTTGAATTTAAAATATGAATACTCCAACACTTGCAGTGACGTTTTATGACATTAGTTTTTGACGGAACTCAAATTCTTAGAATACACAAACCTAGTCTACTAATTATATTTGTTCTATTTGAATATATTATATATAAAAGCATTAAGCATACAGTTATCCAGAAGATGTTAAACTTTAAAATGCATAAAATCTTGTTGCAAAAAAACTTGTACAACTTCTAAGTGGTTCGTTTCCGTATGTATGTCCAGTAATAGCACTGGTAAGTGTGTCTTCCTCCTTATTCGTCTATTTGCTTATTTCTCTATGTAATGAAATGCTGCATACCCAAGATTACTTTTCACAATATATATATATATATATATATATATATATATATATATATATATATATATATATATATATATATATATATATATATATATATATATATATATATATATATTGTTTTGTGAAAAGTAATCTTGGGCTTGTAGCATTTCATTACATAGAAATAATGCTTATTTCTATGTAATGAAATGCTACAAACCCAAGATTACTTTTCACAAAACAAATATGAATAGCAAAGAATTTCAAAGCTAATATATATATATATATATATATATATATATATATTAAGATAGATATACATCAATTCTGCTTCATCTACTTTGCAGTACCATTGATAATTGCCAATTATAAACAAGTATCTCGTATCCGGTATCGCTGGAACTCGTAACCCATATGCCATGTGTAGACCGGAATTCCATGTATCCGCTATTCTAACTAAAATACGATCAGTCTCGTCTGTGTCATTAGTGATAACCGTCAAGATCACTATGATTATTCTTATATTTTAATGTAAAAATATTGAATTCATTTTGAGCTTTGGTTTTAGTACTTACTTAATACTTGCTAGCCACATTTTGCAAAACTTATACACTGACTATAGTTAATAGTATAATATTAGTTAATAGTAGTATGATTAGTTATAAAGAATTAGTTATATTTCATGTGCTAAGCGTGGAAAATTTGTCTGACTCGCTACGTTCGTCAGACAATCCATGCGAAGCACACATAAAGTATCTTATTTTCTATCATCTATCAAAACAAATATTTAAAATTTGGCGTCGGTTGACAGGAACTACAGTGACTGTATATTCAAGACAGTGGTGACAACAGCATGACAATTTTTTATTGGTTGTCTAGATCACGTGGTTGATATAAGCCTCAAAATAGCTGCCGGCATACGTAGGTTTATGTCAATGATGTCAAGTAGCTAGTGAGGATGCGTGTGACAGTTTTCTTGGTTCCTGCTGCTCGCTGCTCATGATAAGTAGCCAAACAAAACAAATACAAGGCACGAACACAAACTTATTCAATGGTACTTCACTTATTCAATGGTAACGTCTGTGTTAAGTTTGAAGCATAATGAATCGAAAAATACATTGGCATGTTTTTTTGAAAAAACAAGGATAAAGTTATAAGCCAAAGAAATCGAGAGCCTTGTTAAGGGAACAGTTCTATACCTTTTTGGTATGATGCTTCAGATGAAAAGTATTTGGTGATAAAAGTAATAAAATTACATTTTGTTTGTTTTATATTGTGTTAACCAACCGGGGGCATGTTGTTGCGACGACTAGTGCAGATGACAATTAATGATACTGAAGTTGAAGACATTGGATCTTTGTTTCCTGCTAATTAAAATTCCTAACACGTTATGGGTATCTCTAAAATTAGTAGTGTAGCAAAGGATGTAGCATTGTATTTGAAGTTTCCAAATTGGGAAGAGTGTAATATAACGCATTGCGGGGGGAATTACGCTAAAAAGTTATGGGGTTTGGAAATCGGATGCGGTTGCTGAAGGATACTACGAAAATTCTCTAGAAAGTAAGACCAAAATTGCTAAGAAAATTCTTCGACTAAGCTCTGCGAAGAATGTCGAACAATTTTCAAACTGGCCTTATACAAACAATGGAAAGATTTAAAATCAGTTGACCCTAGAAATATTGCCATGAATACTGATATCGCAAAAAAATGAAGGATATTTAGGAATCCTCCACCAAAATATTCACAATTGTACTTTTATTAATATTAAATATATAAAAAAGAATTCCTTATTAAAATTGAATTAATAGAACTATAATGTGTTTATACGCTTAGGAGTATAAGTACTTATACTCCTAACTCCTATCCATATAAATGACACTTAATATTATTGAGTCACGTTATATAAGTTGTCGCATATGACGTTTGAAGAAAATAGTGTGTGTGATAAAAGAAACAGTAGTCGTCTACTTGATGTGGATTTAGGTATATGGGTATTCAAATATGCTACAATTTTGTGCTATTATTATGTTCTGCTACTAAAGGGTCCGCCAATAGGGACGCTCGATCTTTGACAGCTCATGGCGGCCATGTTGTTTGTGGTAGAGTTGGCAAACGTAGTTGTTATTATTCAGTGTATCTTCACAAATCACCATGAACCAATTCAGCCGCGAGCAACATGTGCAAATCGTTAAAACTTATTACGAAAATCATTCATCGGTTCGAGCAACGTTCCGCGCGCTCCGCCAATTTTACGGTGCAATTGATCGTCCTGCTGAGTCCTGATCCGTCGTTTGATTAACCAATTCGCGGCAACCGGTTCGGTGAATAATCAGCCAACACCGACGCGTCGTCGAAACGTCCGATCTGCCCAGAATGTCGCCGCTGTGCGCGATAGTGTGCGTGAAAATCCGCGACAGTCAATTTCACGTCGCGCACAGGAACTCCGCCTTTCGGAAA